>JBBCBC010000026.1:4071377-4292783 GCA_037126765.1 Stenogyne calaminthoides | reverse complement strand
CAAGATAATCTCACTCTTGGGCTTCTTGTTGTTCATATAGTCTTTTTTCAAAAAATCTAAAGTGTATAATGATTACCACCTTTTGATCTTGGGACCATAGAACATGCACCCTTTCGTTCCTCTAGGTATCCTATAAACAACCTTAATTACGATCTTGTATCCAATTTACCGCTTCCTTGTTCAACACGTATCTGACACCCCTGCATTCTCATGTGTCCTAAATCGGGCTTGCGGTCGGTCCACAATTCTTTAGGGTTTTTGGGAACCAATTTGGATGGCACCAACTTTAGAATATAAGCCGTTGTTTTCAAAGGCGTGACCCCAAAACGATTTGGGTAGATCCAAGATAACTCATCATTGACACGATAATTTCTAAAAGAGTCCTTTGTTTCTTCGCTCGCAACCCCGCTTTTGTTGAGGGGTTAAGGTTAGCTAATAAGCTGGGATACAATACCTTCATCGATAAGTAGTTCAAAAATCATCGCTGAGGTATTAAGTCTCCACGATCGGACCCGTAGAGACTTGATAATGTTTTTTTCCTATGATTCTCTGCTTGATCTTTAAATTCTTTGAATTTATCAAAGGTCTCAGATTTATGCTTCATAAGGTAAATATATCCATATCTTGAGTAATCATCGATAAAAGTAACGAAATATTCATAGCCTCCTCTCGCTTTGATTGACATTGGACCACATACATCGGCGTGAATGATTTCTAACACTTCTTTGGCTCTATTCCCCTTGGCTCCAAATGCCCTCTTGGTCATTTTACCCTCCAAACATGATTCGCAAGTTGGAAATGGTTCAACCTGGAGAGACTCCAAGGAACCATCTTGGACCAACCTTTGGATCCTCTTTGGATTAATATGACCTAGTCTTAGATCCCATAGAAGTGTTTCGTTCACGTTTGATGAACGTTTTCTTTTAGCCAAAATAGTCAATGTGTTATAGGATGCATTTTGTGAGTGGTGTGCACAGTTAATTGTGTAGATATTATTCGACAATGTTCCATGACAGATAAACTCATTATTTAGAGTAATGGTAACAATTTTATTAAAAGTAACCGAATATCCATCAAGAAAAAGTTTAGAAACTGAAATTAAATTCTTTCTAAAACTAGGAACGTAAAGAACATCTCTCAAAATTAAAACTTTATCTTTAAAAGACAACTGCACTTCTCAAAATTAGTGAATCCTGTATCCACTACCCACGAATGGGAAGCATACGCCACCAAACAAGTTTCAACAACTAGTTCATGAGAATTACCTTTCTTTCCGTTCCTTTTGGGTTTGGAACAGGCTGACCTCCAGTGACCTTTCTTGCCGCACTCCAAACAGATCTTTGTACTTAATCTTTCATCTTTGAAGTTTGAATAAAACTGGTTTATCATGTCTGTCCTGCTCATCATTCTTACCTCAATTGGCCTAGAACGAATCGCACCCTTTTACAACCTTTTTCTTGCGCTCATTGTTTTCTTCGACCAATGTAAGAGCTCTCACAAGATCATCCATAGTAAAGTCCATATCTTCCATTAGATATTTTACATAAGGGTGATCATAGCTCTTTAAGAGAACGAGAATGAAATCAACTTTGCTTTTGAAATCATATTTTTCACCAAGACATGCAAGTTTTTCAAAAAGACCATAACCCCAAGAATGTGCTCTTTTGTAGTCATTCCTTCCAATTTCAACTTGACCATGTCATGCTTAATGCTCTTGATTGTTATATGGTCCTCGATATGGTAACATCGCTCGAGATTTTCCATAATGTCCGGAGCTATCTCAAACCCTTGATGAAGGTGTTTTTAACAAATCCGATATTTGTTGTCAAGATTATTTCCTTTATCAATTCGTTTGCCGGCTCCCATTCAATATATTCCATCTCTTCCCATATACTAGCACTCTTAGCTGGTTTTTTTTCGGTGCATTAAATACCCATTTGGATTCATGTGAAGCAAGGTCACCATAAGTTTTTGTTTTGGCATTAAATACCCTCTTGGCGAGAGGCATACCGCCCATGCCATCCCGCCGCCTGTCTCCTCACCTCGCGTTAGATTCGCAGCGATTAGTGCGCCACAAGACGACGCCGCCCGGGCGTCGCAAGACGCCGATCCGATCTCGGCTCGCCCACCGACCTCGCCCCGCTTACGCCCGCGGCCTCCCTTTGGCACGCGTTTCGACGGCACGCGCCGCTGCGCCGATTCCGGATCCGTCTTTTAATTCTTTTTCGTCTCATACCTGCTTCCGATCCGGTAATAATTTATTTACAAAAAATAAATAAACCTAGATCTAGATTAGTCTATTACATTGAATGAATCAAACAAATCCTAATCTACTCGTTGATTTTCTCACGAGGCAAAATGGATTCGAACGAATCGAATTAAAAACCACAATTTATATGCATGCATAAAACATTCATCAAATACTATGACAATTGGATACCTGCAAAAAGATCTAGCAATTCTACTATCCAATTCCAAATTTAATGAATAACGAATTAAATTACAATTTAAAATTCAGAGTCAAAACCGTGGCTCGATACGATTGTTGGGGAATTATTTGTCCGGATCTATTCGGGATGAATATTTAAATACAAATTTAATTCTAACAATTATTACTAGCATGAATTAATCCTATATTAATTCAAATAATAATTCAACAACAAATCATGCATACAAGTTCATCACATAAATCCTACTCATGCGGAATAGCTAGGAGTTTGCGTGAACTAACCTCTTGGAGTGACAACCATTGAGAAGATGGATCTCATTCACACGAACACACCAGAAAGCCTTCTCAAGTATTCCCACGTCCTTGTCCAACAATCCGGTGGTAGGATGCTCGCGAACAATTAACAAAAGGAAAAATAAAATTATGTTGCACCATCTTTGTGAATTTCTAATTTTCCAACACATGGAGTTGCATTGGGGATGAAAAATTCATCCCCTATTTATAATACTAAGTGGGGAAATATTAGGGTTTTTTTGGGTGATTGGGAAATTTTTCTTGCTTAACCTTCAAGAAACAATCTTGAATATATACAATATATTCTATTTCCCAAAATATCTCCCAAATAAAATCTCCTCCTCCTTATTTATGGAATTTTGAAAATTTTATTATAAATAAACCAAGGGGAGATTTCTTGAATTTAATGAGATAATCTTGTATTCCAAGAATAATTATCCTCATTCCATAACAAAATTCAAAGAAAATCTTTCTCCTTCTTTTATTCATAATTTTTCAAAAAAAATAAAAATTAAAAACAATAATTTATTTTATTTTAAACATCTTTTTCAGTTATTGGACTTTATGTTTGGGCTACTTGAGGGCCTTTAGGAGAATTAAGATTGGACCTTCTAATGGACTTTGAATTTTCAATATTGAGCCACAATATTATTCAAGCCCATAAATATTAATTAATCCCACTACATAATTAATATTGCACTATCCATCTTAACCCATATTACTGTTAATATGGCTCCCGGTTATTATTTCCCGTGTTTAAGATTATACAGTCCATTAATTAATTTAGGCCACTGAAATAGCTTCATATTAATTAACATTTTATTCCTTGATTAAGGAATGACTCAACATTATTATCCATACCGGAAATTAATTCCACTTGCAAGATTTGGTATGATAAAACTTATGAGCCTCCCAAGGGGACAAATCAAACAAGACGTACTTGCACATGTTTCACCGTATTAAATCTTAGCAATCGTCGTGTAACCAGTATCATTGCCCAAGATACAAGGTATTGAATCTCAATGATCCTCTTCCCATCATAAGTCAAAGCAATGGCTATTGATTCCACACGATCCTATTTAAGGGACGGAGATTAAGAAATAATGAACAACTGAGGTCTAATTCTTCTATATTCAAACAATCCAATCTGAGCCTTGCACTTCAACCTTTTACGATGGTTTGTTCATTTCCATATGGGCCGTGAATTCTGTACTTTTAGTTACAAGGGACTGTTAATTTAATCTTCTGTGGTCTGGTATCACTAAATTAATTACAATGTAACACGTACTATTTATTGAACATTTATGCAGTAAATATATGTAACATTCAATGATATTTAAAGCATCAGTGATAAATAATTTATTTCAGCAAATAAGATAGAAATTCAGTCTGGTTATACAAAGTAAAAGCATACTTTCCAGTATAACCCCAACAGATTTTGGTAACGTGGCTAGTGAGCACTCAATCGTGCCGCCCGAATTCCTACCCACACATCGACCGAGTCCTAGACCAAGCTAGAGATGGGGCATTTCATGACGAGGCAGGACCGAGCGAGCCTCCACGTGGAGATTTTGGCCTTGCCGCGAAGCGCCCACGTTACGGGCGATTTGATGAGGGTGGAGATGAGAGTTGAGACTCCTCTCAGCTAACTAAGTTGTAGGGTTACTTTTGTGTTGTTTTTGCATGGGTTAGATGGCGTAATAGACCTTCCCGATTACTTTGTATGGATCATATGCTTACCACTTTTTGTTCATTATTGGTAGGCTGTAAAACTTGTCACCACCATGACGTAATCTTACTTTTGCTTAGGATATCTTCCCGGTCTTTTGTCAAACATTGGATATCGTAATAGACCTAATTCTTTAACCTTGCATAATTTATTGTTGCATTATTGTGTGTGCATTTGAGATTCATTGTCGATCTTTACAAAAAAAAAAAAAAAGTAAGGGCTTTATTTCTTATTCTTTTAGAACAAGCATTATGGCCACGCCACCCATAAGAAAATATAGAAAGACAAGAAAACAATTTAGAGCAAAATGTAAATCTTGACATGACAATAGACTTTTTTCACGATTTATAAAATTTATGCAAAAAGAACAAGACGGCAATAAAATAACCAAGAACAGAATCCGAAATCAAAATTGATTGTCGAACAATTTAGGCGATTTAAACCGCCCAAATTCAAAGACAGGGAAGGGCCAGCAACAATTGAAGAGTGGATTGCTAAGCTCGAAAGAATTTTAGAGCATTTAGAGCTAACAGATACACAAAAAGTTTCATGTGCAGAGTTCCAATTGTCAGAAGATGCGGGACAGTGGTGGTTGTCTCATGAAAGAATCGTGACAATAGAAGCAAGGCGTGCTCTTGAATGGGAGAGATTCAAAGAGATCATACTCAACCTTTATTTTCCACAAGCACTGAGAGACCAAAAGGAGATAGAATTTATGAGTCTCCGTCAAGGAACTAATACTGTTACTGAATATGAGCGTAAATTCAATTGACTCTCTTGGTATGCTCCACATTTTGTGGATACAGACGATCAAAAAACACGTAGGTTTGAGAGAGAACTGCATCCGGAGGTGGGATGAATAGTGTCTGGATTGAGATTGCCACACTTCAGGGATGTTTTTGAAAGGGAAAGAATTGTGTCGATGAGTTTAGGCTTGGAGAATGAACAACGATCACGACGAAGTCAACTTCGAGGAAAGATGCACCACAACCTCGGGACAGAGATGGAACATTATGGCGGGCATGTTCGACCTTCGTGGTCTAAATTTCCCCAAGAATGATCCCGTCTTGCCAAACTTACAACAAGAATCACCAAGGGGAGTGCTTCCAAGGAACACGCATCTGTTATTGCTGTCGAAAACAAGCTACCTGGCCAACGCATGTCCTGGTGCAATGGGTACCCAAGCTGGGGGTGGAAGGAATGTTTGGCCAAGACTGCCAAATATGTTAAATCCTCAAAGATCAAACCAAAAGGGCAAGGCCAAGCTGAATGCAATATCCAATGTTGAGTACACTGAGGAAGAGGAGTATCAGGAAGAAGGTCAATTAGAGGAAGGTGATGAGAAGTACGCCTTCTCTTCATTCTCTCTCTCCCTCTTTCTGCACTCTTTTTTCTCTCTCTAAAATTTTCTCCAGAACTTTCATATTCTATACATTTTAAGAAAAGTTGAGGATTCAAGAGCCCTTCCAAGGTAAGACAAGAACAAAAACTCATTCTTCAATCTTTTCTTCAAATTAGTTTTTTTTTTTTGGGACTATTGTTTCAGAAAAGAAAAATGTATTTCAGTTTTCTTCTGCTCTTTTCCTAAGAATCATGGTGTTGTGATTTTTTTTTTAAAAAAAAACTTCCATTTGAAGCCTAAAAGAAAGTTTTATGTCTTGGGGTTTAGTATTTTGTTGAGTTTTCTCTTTTTCTTGTGGGATTTGCCAACTATATGACTATTTTGGTGCTTGTTGATGGATTGCTTGCATATGACTTTTATGTTCAATATCCTACTGAACCTCTTCTATTATACCTTGAGATGATTTATATGGTAGCTATCTAGTGTCTAAAATGAGTTAAAAGCACTATTTATGTTTTACATGAGATAACTTTGTTGCTGAAATTTTATCTATAACACTACATGATTTTTTGAAGAATATTTTGGGACCTTAATGAATATTTAACTTAAATCATTTTACCACTTTGAAGTACTAGAAGTGCAGGATATGTTGTTAAAATATCACAATTTTCAAAGTTGTTTCCGATTTTATATGAATTTTCTCCCAAATTGTTGTTTAGGGTAAAAACACTTCGTTTTAAGGTAGTGTTTGCAAAGATTTCTCTAATCAGCTCACTTAGATTTTAGGAGTGAAATTTTACTAAGTCGTTTTAGTGCCTCTTAGGAGATTGAATAATTTTACCTAGACATTTTCAAAGCTCTACCCTAAATTTAGGGACTTTTCTCACAGACGGTGTGTTGGGAGATGAATTTAATAAAAGATTATATGATTTTGATTAGATCCCAAAACCCCTGAGTATGACATGTTCAGGATAATCTTGATAGATGAATCAGGATTCAGTTTTAGAGTGTTCAGGATATTATATGCACCGTGTATAGTCGGCAGATATAGAACAAAAGTTAGTTTTCTTCAAGACTCAAGAGATATTGAGAACACGAAGACTCGTGAGAAACCGAAGGCTCGAGAGAAAAGGTTCGAGAACTCAAGACTCAGAGAAATATCAAGGCACGGAATTATCGAAGACTTCGATGAACATATCAATGCTCAAATATATCATGAATGTTCCGAGACACCGGGCCGAGGAATATAGCCGTTGGAATCCAAATGACGTGGACCAACGGTAGAAGACAACCACCCGAGGAAAAGTGCAGAACTTACAAAGAATAGTATGGATTTGAATGTGACTCTCTCCAACGGTAACATTCAAATCCACACTATAAATACAAGTTCTTCCTTCATTATCGGTATGTGGAAGTGCGAAAAAAGATAGCAACAATGCTACTGAGCCAAAAGAGTGTTATAGCCAAAGCATTCCCACCCTAGAACACAAGCCTATAGATATATCTGAATATATTCAAAAAGTGTTCTAGAACCCAATCTAAGCAACCCACGATGTATCATAAGCTTAGAGATTTTTCCCAACCTTAGCATTGAGGCTAAACCATTGTAAGGAAAATCTCACCATAGTTGGAGACAACACCAAAACCCAAACCCAGTGGTGAAGTGAGGTAGTTGTTAGGCAAACCCGAGTGAGGGTGATAAGTCCCGGCGGAGTGTGAACTCGTTAAACATCTCAGGGCAATCCCGTGGAGGGTGATAAGTCCCAAGGCGAACCCAGAGAGGGTTATAAGTCCGATTCCGAGTGTGAGCTCGGTAAATATCTATTGGCAATCCGTGGAGGGTGATAAGTCCCGTTTGAAGGAATTTCCTAGAGAGGAGAGTGGATGTAGGATCGGTTGTCCGAACCACTATATATTCTTTGTGTTGTTTATCGCTTTTATGTTTATACTTGTCATACGCGTTCGTTTATAAGCAAAGCACACACATGAGCTCAAAAGTTAAAAAAAAATTGGAGCACTCGCCTCATCCCGCTTTTTATATGCACCAAATCAAACGTCTTGCTTCCGCACGCAAGATAATAGGTTTTCCCCACGGGACCAACACGGTGTTTTTTCGAGTAAAAAATAAATTATTTTTATGCTCTATTAGAATACATGCACGAGTTGAAATGTGTTAAAAATAAAATATGATTTTTTTTACAACTGTTACTCTACCGACCCTTAAGGTAATGTGAAAATTTTCCTTGAATTTTTATAAGAATACACAAGTTTTACCAAACTTTAGAAAATGACCTTACGCAAAGCCATATTCGAACTCCCTTTTTTAGTACTTATAAATCACATAATTAATAGTCCACAATTTAATTTTATCCTAAAAGTTTATCTTTGTAAATATTTCTATTTGTTGAGAGAACACTTTATAAATTTTAGTCATGTGTACATTTTATGAAAAATAATTTACTACAAAACGGTCTTTTTTCAAGGTATATGAAAAAATTAGATTTCTTGAGAATGGATGACTTGAACTCGTGACAACCATTCTAGAATATTTTCATGATTTTTAAATGTGTATATGTGAATTTGCTTAATTGTTATGCCCAATATGTCTTCTACAAGCCAAAATCGACTAACTTTTATAGTTAGAATTGTCCTTGGGGTATGGTGAAGTCTGCAAGAATATTTTAAGCCTACTACAATTTTAGAATGACACGTGTTTGTGTATATATATATATACACACAGTTTTGATATGGAGTCCATAATGGGCTCCTTACTGAGCCAAATGGCTGATGTGGCATTCCACCTCAATATTTTTTAATTATTAAAAAAAGATTTATGTTCTCCCTCATCTCTCATCTCTCGCTCTTTTCCATCTTGGATTCTTCATAACCAGAGAGATGCAAGGAAAATGAAATCTACAGGAAAAACCGTCAAACAAACCCAGTACAAATAGTAGAGTAATCCAAACCCAACTGAATTTATACCATGAAATTGAGGGAAGCAAATCTCCAGAAATCATCTTCTATCAAATAACACAATCTGCCATTACTATTGAGTTTTTCCTATTCTCCAAATAACACAATCTGCCATTACTATTGAGTTTTTCCTATTTTCCAAATAACACAATCTGCCATTACTATTGAGGTATGGTGAAGTCGTGAGTAGAAGACAGTAAATTTGAAAAACTTGAAGTGATTTGGCATCGATAATCTCAAGACGTATCAAATCTAGCATCGGCATCCACTTGAGTGCGGATTTGAGCAACCACTCTTAAAATCCGAGGAGTCAGATGCCTAGGAACACGTACTGGCAGCTGGAGGACAACCTATCCCTCTAGCCGTTTTGCCAAGATATATTATACGTTTCATTTCGGACCCCAAATATATGTGACACTCAATTCTACAAACGAAATTTTGCCCATTGCAATGCGAAATCCATTCCTGCAGGGTACTATTAGTAATTGTCACAGGTTGGAGTTAATCCTTCGGACCTATGGTTCGCTCTCTGGCCAACTCTACAGTCCTTCCTAATCCCGGTCTTTTTTCAAAGGATAAGGTCCTCTTAGAGTTCGCAACACTTTCATCGCCTCACCACCGGATTAAAGTTGGCTCGCTTCCTTTTATTTATCTCGGAGTCCCTATCTTCCAAGGTGCCCCGAAACGTGTTCATCTCCAAGGCCTTGCTGATTCGGTGATTTGTAAATTCAGTAGGTGGAAAGGTTCTTCTCTATCTTTCGTAGGTAGGGCTTGCTTGATCAATAGTGTTATTGTCTCTTCCCTTGTTCACTCCATGCTCATCTATCGATGGCCTCGTTCTCTCATTAAACGCATAGAATAGGCGTCCCACAACTTCTTATGGACTGGGGATATCCAAAGCAAGGGTTTGTTAGAGTTTCATGGTCTAAATGATGCACCCAGTTGCACATGGGGGTCTTGGAATTCGATCTCTCAGATTAGCTAACGATGCATACCTCTGTAAGTTCTCATGGGACATATGGAGTCACACAACTTCGTACACAGAAAGCTTGTATACTCGTTACATATACCTGGATGGTCGACCTCGTGCTTACATCCGGTTCTCCTCGATCCGCCCGGTCTCGCATTTACACATTCCTCGCCTCCGTCTTTGGTTGTAGATGGCTCTTGGGGGGGACAATTCGAATGTTAAATTTTGGAAATATATAACTGGCTTGGCTATGTTATAGTTGATCGTATTGGTATCCCTCAAGAGGTTCGGAGCACGCTCTTCTATACGATCAAGGATGTTTTTTATGATGATATCTGACACTTTGATGAGTTATTTTTCACGTAGTTTCCTGAGATAGTGATCAACATATTGAGAAACCCCATTTCTAGAGGCTCGCATCCGTCGATTTGGCGATTCAACCTCGATCACTGACCTCTCTAAAGGCGGTGTACTCTCCTTCAAGATTATATCTTGTCTCGGTTAGTCATTTGGCGCCGGATTTGGGCTCCTTTTATTCCCCCTTGCCGCTCAATGACCATCTAACGTGCAATCTGGGGCAAGCTACCTACCACCCAAGATCTTTCCCGAATTGAAATACTTGGTCCTTCGATTTGTCCGCTTTGCCAGAATGGTCCGGAAGACTTCGAGCATATCTTCCATTTGTGCTCCTCTCCGTAGCCTTTTTCGTGATCTTGAGCGAATTTTTGACATACACCTTCATCATGGTTTTACGCTTTCATGACCACTTCATACCCAACCACTAAACTCCAATTTGGTCGACAAATTTGCAACGCGTGTGGCGCCTCTTTATGTCACTATGGTTTGGGTAATATGGTGAGCTCGCAATAATGCCACTTTTAATGATATCCGCCTCTACTTATCACGGTTCCAGCATGGTTTCTCTCTTAAATCCGGTTTCACGGTTGAGAGTTTCGACGTGGGATTTCGATAATGACACACGGAAATGTCAATCCTCCGTCGCCTATGTTTACGGCCCAACTGTCGATCCTTAGGCAATCGATTGCTTTTCGATGGGCCTCTCCTTCTCGGCCGGGTACAAGGTTAATCTGAATGGGAGTGCTTCGGGATCCCCAAGCTATCTTCATATGGGTGCAATTTTCGTGGAATTCAGGGTTTTTTTGTTCTTTGCTTTTTTCTAAATCTTTTGGTTGGGGTTCCTTTGAAACCGAATTAGCTGCGACATTCTTTGCTATTCGTTTCACGGCTGAACAAGGTTGGTTTAACCTATGGATTGAGACAGACTCGAGCTCACTTGTTTGAGCCCCACGTGATGGCCCCACCATGGTACCTGGCGCCTTCATGCACTGCGAGCAACGTTGAAGATTTCTACCACGTTCCGAACATTCGAGTTTCTAACATCTTCCATGAAGGACTACTGCAGCCGACCGCTTGGCTAGGCTCCGAGAAGAACATGTTTGGATAGGTGGTGATCCACCCGAATTACTTACGGATGTTCTTTTTTCTAATATGAATAAGATTTATTTCCGTCTTTGATTTCTGTGGAGATTACTTTCGCGCTGCGGGATAATTCTCTGTAGAGGGGTCACCTTTTTCCCTTGATTAGGGGTTTTGCCCTAAGGAGGGTTTTACCCTAGCAAGGTTTTTGGGGCCCCGACCTCTGGACCGGCTTGTGGTCTTATGTCTCTAGGTTTTTTCTTTTTTCTTTTTATAGATTAGTTATTTGCCATCATAAATAGCCATTTTTTCTATAGTGTTTTACACCATTGTGTAACAGAGGATCCACAACTCTAAAAACCTAATTATTTGGCAAATTTGTTGGAGATATAGTAGTAAACTAATTAGTTGTGTGGTTTCTTGAATTTTATTATAGTTGGTAATACACCTCTATTTTGTTCACAAATGTATATTTTCTTCTATCATTATTCTTTACCAGACTGTTCTCAAATTTTACGTTTTGTCCGAACTAAAAATGAGTGAATTCACAAGAATTGATAGATGCGTGTATGGACTTTAAGTGCAGATGCACTTAATCTAGCCTTGTCATTTTTCAAGATGGCTTTCAATATTCAAACATAGATTTCTTCAAATGTTATTCGTGATTGATTACAATGTCATGGAACATCACGTGAAGTCATTGAGGTCATAATATTGCAAATCAATCCCATTCAACAATTAATTAATAGGAGTACTGGATTTCTGTCCAACTGTGTACCTTTGTATTTCATAGTCTATTTTTAAAATATACTCCCTCAATCCTATAGTTGATTTCCTATTTACTGTGTGCTCGAATTTTAAGAAAAAATGAAAGTATTGGGGTTGAAAGAGTTGTATATTAGTATTTTATGTGATAAAGTGATGGGTAGTTGGGGTTAAAAAGAGTTATTTATTAATATTTTATGTGATAAAGTAGATATTTCCATTTAAGAAAGTGGAAATCAAGTATGGGACACCCGAAACGGAAATGTAGAAATCAAGTTTGGGACGGAGGAAGTATAATTTATTGTACACTGAAGTATACAACTTATTTACAATAAGAGCATCCACAATGGATGAATGAATTTTTATACATTCATCTACTCTCCCTCCTCCACATTATCTCCACATCGTCTTTCGTTAAACACCCAACATTTTATATTCACTTTCACAATGACTCATTCATTCATATATACTCTTGTGACCCTTGTACACTATCAAAATTTATTAAATAATAATATTTAAAATTAAAAAGAAAGAAAAAATAACAAAAGTTGTCACAATAATTTCTCTCTCCTGCCCAATGCATTTGATGAATTTGTTTATCTCTCCTATCCAATAAAATGTCACAATGATTTAAATTGCAAACTTCATTCATTCAGTCATTGGACAACCCATTAGATGCATCATTGTGGATGCTCTAACACATACAACTTGTTTTACTTACACAAGTTGCACGTTTTAGTATAAACCATGGACGGATGGGCTGCACCGGGCTCCAGCCCAGTGCAAGCCCCCACTAACCTGTTATATATCAGTGTATAATATCTGAATAAAATTCAATACACGAATTTAAGCTCAACTTAATATTATTTTTTATTTTATATTTAATTTACAAACCTCAATTTAAAATTAAAGTCCGTCCTAGTTATTAAATTAAGATACAATTTTATATAAATTTATTTTCTTGATATATCTTGTCTCTTCTTCTTTTTTCTTTTTCTTATTATAATTTAATTAAAGTATTAAAATTCAAAATTTTCATCCACAATAAAGATTTATTTTATTATAATTTTAGATGTGTTTTCTTGAGACTCTCACACCCAAATATTTAGAGTTTAATCATCTGATATGGTTCTATTTTTTCATTCAGTATTTTTATTTATTTAACTTGTTCAAATTCTCCCAATGAATAATTTATTTATTTTTTTGTTATATATTGTGATAATAATAAATTTTTAACCATTTTAATATTAAAAAAAAGAAAAATTATAAATGTAATAATGTAATAACATGAGTTAAATGAGATATTTTTTTAAGCTAATAAATATTTCTTGAAATGATTAAAAATATATTAAGCACAAATTTTATTTTAACTAAATATTATAGTATTTATTAATAAAAAAGCAACATATTTTATAAATGAACACCAATCTTTTGAAATATATTTTGTTAAAAATATAGATAAATTCGGGCTTATAATTAGTTTTATGTTTTATAACACCACCTAATTTAATATATTAAAAAATATTATATGTAAATATAAAATTTTAATGTGACGAAACTTCAATAAAAATCAGTTCACCTACCGTTAAATTCTAGATCCATCCCCTGATATAAACCAAATTATATACTTCAATGCAACAAATTTTATATTTAAAAAAATATACTATAAGTGCACCATATGATTTACTTCAATACACTTTATGCATACATGACATACTCTTTCTAGCTCCGTAAGTAGTTCAAAAGTTGTATAGGTCTTATTCTTGACTAATTATTTATCATCTAATCCAATTTGATTAATTAAACATCGCAAAGGCATTTATTAGCCTAAACAAGTTGAATTGCAGGTTTGAGGTTGAATCAGAGCCTAAAGTCGGAACAAATTATATACAAACAAACTGTTATAATTAACAGTAAATTAAGGGTTTTCAACTTCAAATTGCTCAACTGATTAGGGATTGCAATAACTGTTTCAGATTAATCGATCATTTGAAAATCATTAGAGAAGCTATATGTATACCCACCATGCATGTCAGAAACTCAAAACGGTTTCAATTACTACAAATTTAGAAATAAACACACTATAGCTACTAATAATCACTAACATCATAAATCATAAATAAAACTAAACTCAAGAAAGTTGTATTACGTTTCTAGTTTAAGCAAACTAAATAAATACCATAAAATTAAACCACATCCATTATTAATTCATACTATCACCACCGCTACAAATATAGTAACTAACAAACTAACTAACCACTAATTAATTAATTAATTAAAAACACACAACGGAATAATCATAGACCCATCATCACACCCCACCACCTCATCGGAAACCGGCGGCGGCTTCTTCCGTTTCTTCTTCTCGTAAGCAATCCCCCTCGCCTTGGCCTGCGTGTCCCTTACCTCCCTCAGATACAACCTGACGGCGCGTGCGCCGAACGGGTTGGTTCGGGGCGGCCGCCGTTCTCCTCTAAGGCGGCGCGTAGGCGGCCCACGAGCGCGTCGAGGCTGCCCCAGGCCTGCTTTAACGGGCAGGGGCAGGGCGCGGGCGGGTGGGGGTGCCCGAAGAACGGGCAGGCGGGCAGGTGGACCTTAGTCTTTCCGAACTGGTCGAGGTACCGTAGGAATTCAGTATGTGGGCCCCGCTGCAGCGGGAAAGGAGGAGCGGCGGCTTGTGGTTTTTGAGGTACTGTCCGAAGGTCTTCCAGTCGCGGCGCTTCTGGGACTCGTAGCGGCTGAGGGACGACGGGGCCGCGGCGGCGGCGGCGGCGGCGGAGGTAGGGGGGTTTGAAGACATGCGTGGGTGGGTGAATTAAGGAGGCGGGTGCATTTGTGGAAGGGGATTAATGTTTTGGGGGGATTTTTGAGACCGAAATATATGGGGAAATGAAGAGAGGTAGATGGAAAATTTATAAAGATGGGGGCGATTATTGGGTATAATACTTTCGATTATTTTTGTAATTAATTTATGAATCACCCATATCTCAATCCATAATTTATACCACTAGACTTTTCTTTTTATGAGTTTCTAGTGGATTACTCATTTACTTGTCAACCGCGTAGATGTGCACTTCATAATGTATTTATATATTATATAATTTATTATATTAAAATATATAAATTGTACTTTTTATATAAATAAATTATACTACCTCCGTCCCGTTTTTTAAAGTTTTTTGACTGTTCATAAGGATTTATGGGAATAGTGATTAGAAATAGTTGTTTATTAGTATTTTATGTGATAAAGTGATGTGATAAAGTGTATTTCCATTTTAGGAAAGAAACCTTAAAGATTGGGACAAAAAAAATGGAAAGAAAACCTTAAAGATTGAGATGGAGGTAGTATATTTTATTGTAATAAATTGTATATTTTATAAATAAACTATGGAATGCACGGTTCAACTGACGCAATATACAAATTTTTTTAATGAGTATGCCCTTGTGTTTTATACAACTTTTTTTTTCATAGCGTGTAAACACTAATGATATTGATTATTTTCACTTACTGACTGAGTCAGTAATTAGTTGCGTTTACTCAATATTATTAGTTATTTTTATTGAACAATGTTAATTATTTTTCTGGAAGGAAATTAATTAATCAATATTAAGTGTTTCACTAAACACTGTTAACTAATTTTATTAGACATTAATTGATGTGCATTAATTGACGGTGCAATTGATGCACACATATATATGTTACTCGATCTAAAAATTATTTGGGTTGATAAAATTAGATATGATTAAATTATTAAATCGGGGTAGAGTTATAAATAGCCCAATGTAAAAGTAAATATTCTTTTATGTCATTAAATTTTAAATTGTTCTTTTTTAGCCAAGAGAATTATTATTTAGACTCATATAACCCTATTTAATTAACAAAAAAAATTTGATAAAATAGAAAAAAAAAAAAAAAAACAGATGCATTCTTATAAAAATATCGGCGGTTTTTTCCCCTAAAAATTAGAACAACATTCTCTCTCTCCCATCGGATCAACACTCTAATACTACACCATATTCAAACATTAATTCATCACGTACTACATTTTATTAAGCTTTGTACTACCATTAATTCACCTTTGTACCACACACTTTATTAAGAGTGTATCACCATTAATTTACTCTGTACCACTCATTATTGAGATTGTATAAGCCATTAATTCACCTCGTACCACATGTTATTTAAGCTCGCATTACTATTTTTTCACCCAGATCACACTTTTGTTGAAGCTCGTACCACCATTAATTCACCTTACCACATTTTATTTAAGTCCGCACCACCTAGGGGTGGACGGCACGATAATCTAAAAATTTTCACATATACGCTATCAGACAAAAAATTATCGATAATCAAAAAAATATTATACCGTTGTCGTATCGAAAATTAGATACCTGAAATTTCGGCATATCGAAATTTTCGGTATGTCAATATTACATACGGGATATCGCATCGATATTTCGAGATATACCAAAGATAATCGAAATATTTTTGGTATACCGAAATTTTTGGTATACCGGTATTTTTTTCGATATCTGGATATATTTTTTCGCATACTGAAATTATTCCGTAGACCTAAGATATTTCGATATTTCGATATACCGAAACTTTCTATATTTTCATACCGTTATCGTACCGAAATTTTCGCTACGATACCATACCGTATCAAAAATTTCGATAAAATTGATATTTTTAAGACGCAGTAAGTCTTATTATACCCAGATTTTCGGTATTTCCTCCACCCCTAGTACTACCATTAATTCATCTCGTACCACATTTTATTGAAGTTCGTACCATAATTTTTCACCCGTATCACATTTTATTGAAAAATGAAAGAAAAATAAATAAAAGAATTGGTCTTTAAAAAAAAAAGATGAGGGTATAGGTGGTAAAAAATATTATCTTGGCTAGAAAATAATAAAATTAAAATCATTGATAAAAATGAACTTTTTAAAATAGAATTGACTAAAAATTGGGGTTCTGTTATTTTTCGTTACTTGTGTTTACTATTCTTATATTAATATCTGAGCAATTATTATAATTTTAAAAGACAAAATATTTTGTAACAAGTCTCTCAGAAGAAGATATGTGGAACTGAATAATAGCATGACTTATATTATTGAAGGATTTTAATTGTGATAATTAAAGTTATTAACTTATTACTTCATAAAGTATTACGTGTGATAGTGAAAATTATGATTTATATAATAAAAGGGAAGGGAAGGGGTATTAATTAGTAGTGATAACTTAAAATTGTGACTTGTATTACAAAAAGGTATTAGTTATAATAATTGAAGGTTCATGTCTATAAATATGAACCAGTTTCACTGGAAATCTGCGCACTTTAAAATTTTAGAACAAAATATATATTGTTAATTCCCATTTTTTATTAATTGTATCCGATCTTTTACACCCGAAATAAACATAGTCTAATTTAAAATTCCTAGATTCTAACTTTTTTATTTCAAATTAATTATTTGAATCAAAAACCCAATCTTAATTATATTTGCATAGTATACTCGTTTGAGTCTACAATATACCCTAACATGGATGAGACCAATTTGGTTCTCTAGATGCTCCACTTAATTATAAACTATAACAAATATGTATATGTACTTTATTATATTTATGGAATATTAAGCAACACATAATCGATTGCATTTAACATGGAACACATTCGTTTTAATGATAGGGGACAAGTGAGGGGCGCCCCCAAGGGAAGACGTGATGACGCCCTCAAGGGATAGCCAATTTAGTAAAGTTTGTGGTGATGTGGGAAAAAATTCTACCCCAACGCAGTTGCGAATCTCGTGTGGAATAAATTCTCAATTGAAATATTATGGGAATTTGTCCTGGGGATTGAATCCTGTTGGCTCTCTCCCATAAGTGTCTGCCACTTGGGCACATCCTTCGATTTACAATCCGCCCGACTGAGGGGCCAACTGCACGAGTGGGGGAGTTTCTCGTCTCTTCCTTACAAAAAGAAGACGTGATGACAGTTTGAATATCACTTCAACATGTCCTTTCACAATTATTATTTATTATTTTCCTTTAATAATTATTATATTCATTATTACAATAATAATAAAATCAGGAAAATCCCAAACTTTGTTTAGTACAGTACCACATTTCTTTTCAGTGTTGGGTTGCATCAGAATCATCACTCTCCATTTAACTTTGCTTCTTTCTTTGGTAAATGCTTGGTGGCAGTGCTTTGACCAATCTCCTTCATGCATGGGATCTCTTTACTTGCAGAAACATTGTATTTAATATATGGGATTGCACGAATATCTGAATCATGATGTTTTCTTGAATTTTATATATATAAACAATTCAAAAAATTATATTTCATCTAAAAGTCTGAACTTATAAAGAGGTGTGAAATTAATTCGTATATTTAATTTTTCTAACAGTATTCCCCCTCACTCGTGAGCTGAATTCTTTTATTTCATCGTTGGGAGGAGGACAATCGAGAGAATAATTTAATATAGGTGGAGTTGCTTTCAGCTTTAGTCAGAATCGAACCCAGAATGTGGGCGTGAGCCTGAAGGCTCTGATACTATAAAAAAAAATTATCTCATCTAAAAGTCCGAACTAGTAGAGAGGTATGAAATCAATTCATTATTTAATTTCTCTAACAACAATATTGCTTTTTTTGGTTAATTAATTAATATTATGTGAAATAGATAAAATTAACCTGAAGAGACGTGCAATGCCTAGTAGTAATTTATAAGTTTCCTCTTTTGGCAATAATTTTTTTTTGAGGGTTCAATTCAGGGCTGAAAAGTTGCTGGGTTTTGGTTTGGACATATAAAGATAATTTTGTTGAATTGTATTCAAACTCGGCATAAATGAGTCTTATGATCATGTGTATTTGAAATCCTGTTATAATAAAGTTCTATTTTTAGTGTCAATTTATTCTACTATTATTGATTAATTGCTTTCACGCTTAGAATAGTTATATATTTTCTGCTTATGTTTGAAAATTGTAACTAATTAATCGATGGCTCGATTATGGCAGTCTTTTGTTGTATATGTTTGATAAAATTTAAAGATCAAATGGGGTGAGCAGAAAAAGACAAATTAAATCAATATCGAATTTAAATAAAATTACTCACTATAATATGTGCAAAGATGAATTTAGAATTTTGTTCAGAAAAATATTATTAAAATTCAAATTATTTAAATATTTAAATAAAATAACCATTTACTATTGGTGTGTTTTATTAGACCTCTTTATGTCCCTTTCACATGAAGTTCATACTACTGGCTGTGATGATATTATTTGATAATGTCTCGAATGCACCAAGTTTATTATACAATTTAATTAAGGACATATTTTTAACATGTAAATTGTTTTTCTTGTAACAACAATTTGTATATTTAATTAATATTTAACAAATTGTATAATTTAAAAATGCATGCTCAAAAATCTATTCTATTTAAAATGAAGAATTAAAAGTGGAATCTAAAGGGAAGTAATTAGTAGTAGTAGTATTTATTTTGGGGAAGGACATAGGGATATTAAATGGGGGGCAAAAGGTTGTCCAGGTTACTATTCATCTTCTTAAATTAGAGATTGAGCATGCAATGTAAAAAGCTTCTTTCTTCGTGTCCTTCGTTTTCTGTTTATGACCTACGGGTAATCAAAACCCTATTTCTTTAAATTTACCACTCCAGTTACCCTATATATAAATTCATTTTAATGTGTATTTAATGTACATTAATACTTTTGATATTAATTTCTTGAATCCATGCATCTTTAGGGAAGATAAAATTCAATTGGCCAACATCTTTTTCAATCAGTTTCATAAACATAAATAGAGAGTTATGCGTAATAATTATAGAGTTCGTCGCGAACTGGGATTCATATGAGCAGGAGGGAATTTAAATTTCATTAAGGGGGCCCAATTTACAACATGGTTTTCTTAAACGACTTTCAATTTTTTATTTATTTTTAGAATTATTTGGACTAAATATCTTTATATTAATCTGAAATTCGAATACATTTATATGTATATTTAAAATGTGAATTATACATATTTTTTCTATTTCGCTACCCCATTCTCACCTAAAAGATCAACATTTTATTTATAGAGTGTTGATTTTTAAATTATTAATAATATTGGTGTCATAGATGAGCAAATACGACAAGACATAATTTTTGTCTAAAAACAAACACTCGATGAGATAGTTTTATACATGAGATATATGATATAATTTAACACAAATAACACCTATCATTTTAAAATATTAAAACGGTAATACACAATCTCTGAAAATAAAATAAAATCAAGGCTATTTAACATAAATATATAAAACTTTATTTAGAATAATATTGAGATTAGAAGAGTAGAGTTTGGTGGGTGGGGTTAATAAATGGTGGGAGTAAGGGATACATCTTGTCAAGATGTCAAATCAAACAGGTGATAGCCCCTTTGGTATTTTTGGCCTCAGACTAGTCCCCATGTGCATTTTCCAACCTAAATATTACTTCATTATTATTACTCCATTTTCAAACAGGTAATATGCATTTTTATACATGCACAACATATCACTTTCCCGCGTTTTCTGCTGTTTACTGTGCCCCCCTCGGGACTACTCACGTGTGCCTTCTGAATACCAATTTTTTCTTTCAACTTATTGGAGATTTTTTATTATTATTAATTTTTTAAAATTTGAGCAGGTCGGTGGACTAGGTTCTCTAGTTTTGAAATAGTGTCTCACTTGTGAAACTTATTTATAATATGAAAATTAGGATTAAGTTTTTTTTTGTAGTTTAGTAATTTTGCATCGTTTTAAAATTAATCCTGATTTTGTTAATTTTCTTATTTTGATTCTGTAACTTTTTTAATTATTTAAAATTGATCATTTCACCTTCTGTTGGTTATTAAATTAAGAGAATCGGCTATATCGTATAATTACTTTTTTTTTTTCTTTTAATTTCAAGACTATTTGAACTTTTTTAATCTCGATAATTTTGATTTGGTTTTGAGTTGGGTCTAAAAAGAATTTTTATATTAAAAGACAAAGCAAATCGGGTCGGTTTACTGGGTCTAAACTGACCAAAAAATTCAAAATAAAATCAAATTACACAAAAAATCACTCTTTCTCCCTAAAAAATACGCAGAAAAATCCAGACCCAAAATTATTAGGATTAAAAAATTCTAGGTGGCATTTCGAAGTTAAAGAAAAAAAATAAAATAATTAAATAGGTAGTGGTTACCTGTTTGGTGACTTGCTACACCAGGTTAAAAAGACCAATTTCAAATTTTTTTGATAACTTGTAGGACCAAAATTAAAAAGTCAAAATAATCGAGACCAATTTCAAAACGAAGCAAAGTTATTGGACTACAGAAAAACTTTATCCCTTTATATTAATATATTTGTGAACTAATATTATACTCCCTCCGTCCCGCGATTACTTGAACACTTGTTTTATTTGGACGTCCCAACATTACTTGAACATTCCCAAAATGGAAACAAACATAATATTAATACACTCACAACACCCTTATTTTATTCCACTCAAACTCACTAAAACTAACTTTACTTGGTTTGCGTGTCATTGTCAATGTTCAAGTTCTCATGGGACGGAGAGAGTAATATTTATCAACTGGTATTACTACCTTATAAATTGATATCATATCATTAAATAATAAAAGTATTAGTTTATAAGATGGTGTACCCGTTATAATACTGGCCTAAGTTCTTTGTAAATTAGGCTAAGACCCAATTCCAGACGAGATGAGTTGAGCCTTCTCATCTCCCTAGGAGCTCGCCATGTTTGATGTTCGCCAGGTTTGGAGCTCGATCCTCAGTCGAGCTCACTAAGCGAACTTTCCGAGACAACAAAATCGATGCAGAGAAGAGGAGGACAATAGACAGGGTAACCTCGTTTGGTCAATTGAGGATTTCCCCAGAAAATAGCCTCAAAGAAGAAAGAAAATCAGCAAGTACGACGGTAGGAGGCGCACCTAGGAACAAACCGAGGAAGAGATTTTCAACATTAGGGAGATTTCAGAAGCATTAAATGAAGATCGCTCCATAAGAGGAAATAAATCTCTTACCAAGAACTGTAGTAGCGTGTAGGTGATCGAATAAGAAAAGAAAGGCGGCGAACATGTTACCACCATTTGCAGAATATCAAATCGAACCGAATTAGTAAAACCGAAACTAATAATCGAAATATTTATTGTAATAAACCGAAATCGAACCGTTTGTCTATAAAATAGATCTAAACCGAACTGAAAAATTCAAAATTTAAATTAAACCTTTTTAAAAGGCACATGTCTATTTTTTATAATAATAATTCAAAAATTAGATAATACAACACAAGGTCCATAGTATTACTTTATTACACAATTTAGTAATCAATATATATTCTGTATATATAGTGTATTATTTCAGTTAGAAAATAAGTAAATGAACTTGAGATAGGATTAATAATATGTATTATTTCGGTCTGATTTTTTATTTTTCGATAATTTACCTTAAAATCGAAATCGAAAACTAAAAGATCTAAAATAAAAAACTGAAACCGAACCGAATACCAAATTAACCTAACCTAATTTATATTTTGATTCGATTTAACTCGATTTTTCTATTTTTATCGAATAATGCTCACCCCTAGATCTGGTGCACAAGAAACCCACTATTTATTTTGACGTTCTTATAGTTTAGTTAGTTCTCAATCGTTACTTTCTAAAATGCACGGCCAGTTGTGCTCATTTACAAAACATTTATTATTTATTTTATGATATATATTGACAAAGCGATTAGGGTTTTGACTATTGGATGGTGAAATCTGTTTTGGCCATAACTTTTGACTCGGATGTTCATTTTTCTATTATAATACCGTTTTGGAAACGTCTTTAAGTTATCTACATTTGTTACGACTTCGCCGTGACAGCCTGTGGGAAAAAATTACCGTTATCATGGGGAACTAAAAAATGCCCCCCCCCCATGATAACTATAATTTTTGCCACAGGCTGTCACGGCGAAGCCATGGCAAATGTAGATAACTTGAAGACATTTTCGAAATGATATTATAATAGGAAAAATGGACACCCGAGTCATAAGTTATAGACAAAACAGTTTTCACCGTCCAATAGCCAAAACCCTAATCGCCGTTTCCAGATCCTCCATCCGACATCACTTATCCTTGCGATCAAAATTGCAACAAGAACAAGCAAAACCCTACTACAGTAATCTATGAAAAAATGCCTATACTACATACACTTATTATTTGCTGGGAAAAACGATTACAACATCACACAAGGGTTGCGACAGATAAAAAAAATCCAAACATGCATTCACATAAGCACCAAAGATTTTGGTAATGATAGAAAGAAACTATCTCGTAAGCAACGGATTAATGATAAATAAGTCAAAAGATGATCATATTAATTAAGTTCAAATTAATATACATACATTTAAACACTAACATATATAAATAGGGAGGTGCTAAATGGGCAGAATCGTTAAAAAACCTTTGCTCTCAATCAAGTCAACCCAAGAATCTGCCATCAATTAAGTCCACCAAGTCTAAAATAATCTTTCTTGCCCAAGCAGAATTTGTTCACCAAAAATTACCCATATAAATAATGTAAAATAGAAGTAAATTCATTTCAGTCCCACATCGTCTTTTCTTACCATGATATTATTAAACTTAAAATACCTGCAATTGCAAAATACTCCAAGAAAAAAAAAAGTTATAAATTATATAAATCCATACACATGATAACATATATATATAATATAATACAAACATTAATAATATTTACTATAAATGCATATAATATATATTATAGGACCATAAACATTAATAATATTTACTATATTGTGGGATCATGTTCTCCTTATAGGAAAAAATAAATCTCACATGAAAATTGTCAA
Organism: Stenogyne calaminthoides; assembly: GCA_037126765.1. Taxonomy (NCBI): domain Eukaryota; kingdom Viridiplantae; phylum Streptophyta; class Magnoliopsida; order Lamiales; family Lamiaceae; genus Stenogyne; species Stenogyne calaminthoides. Next base: position 4,268,928 of record JBBCBC010000026.1, on the reverse strand, counting down.
AATCGTGAAGATATGCTCAAATTCGGTAATTATGGACGGTCAAAACGATTGAACAGTGCCAAATTACGTAGACATGGTCGAACCGTGCAACGACACTCACTGTACACACTTTCAATTCTTAAATCCTGTCTATCTCCACATGATTTGATTTCTCATGGTAAAAAAAAAAACTACAGAGACATATATTTAGCGACTCTGGTAAAACATTGAAATTATTGAAACACATCACAAATTTTCACACATTATGTAATTATTCATTTATAAGACATGCAAATTAGCATGCAAATGATGTATATATGGCATATATATAACACATATTATAACTAAGTACAATAACTTAACTTATAATGTATACACAAACCGTCATTACTCTCTAATTACAATCATTTTGTTAACTTGTTATATATTTTCTAGAGCATGTCTACTGTGCACGGGTCAATTTAAATGCATTTTTGAAACGTATATTTTGTTTCATTCAAATGTACAATTTGTTTACACTGAAACACGCAACTTATTCAATATAAAATAAATTGAAAGTTTCACTGTAAACAAGTTGAACGTTTCAATATAACAAGTGGCACGTTTTAAAAATACAATTGAGTTGCACGGTGCACATGATGCATACAAGATTTTGCCTACTTTTTATTTATTTAATAAATATTTAAGAATTGTGAATAGTTTTATTACTTTTTTAAGAATTTTATATTAATATTAAGATCGGAATAAACACATAATTTAATTTGAAGTAGGTCTTGAGTGAGACAGATTTATGGTGAGACATAACATAATTTAAACAGATAATTACTACTGAAAGAATTTCATCTCATTAAAAAGTTTGAGATGTGAAATCAATTCATCACATGAGACCCACTCTTTCTTAGGCTAGATCTTGTATGCACCGTGCACTTATAGTGCATTTTAAAAGCGTACAACTTGTTATGTTGAAAAGTGCGACTTATTTACACATAAAAATGCAACTATTAATATGGGAACATAGTTACACGTTTCTATTTTGTATAGTTGCACGCTTTTAAAATGTACTATGAATGTACCGTGCACTCAGGTGCACATAAGATCCACTCAATTTCCTAACATGATGTAAACTCATCGAGTGGATATGAGTTGATTTATTTTCAGCAGAGTTTGAACTCAAGGTTTTTGCTCTGCTACCACTAAAAAGGATAAATTAGTGTATAGTTTAATATGAGTTGAGTTAATTTTAATGGGGTTTGAACTTCAATCTTTAGTTATGAATTTCTGATATCATGAAAAAAATTCCATTTCTTCTAAAAGTCAGAATATATATAGTCAGGGGCGGAGGCACACTGGGGCCAAGGGGGTCACTGGGCCCCCCTTGCCCCACTTAAATTGTTTTTATATATTTATAATTATTTATTTTTAACATGTTGAGATTTGAAGTTTTGATTAATTTCAAAGTGTGTCTTCTATTTTCATGTAAATTTTCTTATTTTTCTTCACGTGAGGAAGAGGGAGCGAAAGAGAGAGAAAATATGTATAATTCACATTTTAATATGTATATTAAATGTATTTGACTCAGTTAATATAAAGATATTTAGTCCAAATAATTTTTAAGATTATATAAAAAATTCGAAAGTGCATTTAATTACAGTATATTATAAATTGGGCCCCTCGGCACAATTCTTGGCTCCGCCACTGTATATAGTGGAGTGTAAAATTTATTTATTTATTTAATTTTCTAATAGCTACGTTGCAATATTTTAACGAGTGTACACTTAATTAGCTTTCGCTAAATTGTGAGGCCTGCGAAAATTCCGTTGTTAATGTTCAAGAAGACTGTTTTTTGAGATGGATTTTGACTCCAGCTAAACCCTCACTATTTAAATTTAACTAGAGTTAGATGCATGTTTGAATTTTGAAACCCAAGTTACCAATTGAAAATATAGGATGACACATTGAGCTAGAATTAATAGACTATTGAAATAATTAATTTCTAGTAGCTAGTATGGATTGGTCCATGGTTAGACCTCTACCATTGAGGTACTGTAATTTTTTTAAATACAATCAATTTTTTTTTTTTGGGACAAAATCATGATATTTTGTCTTTCATGAAATGAAATAATATAATGTTGGATGTGTTGTAAAATAAATTCAATTTAAATGTACTGCATTATTTATTTATTAATTAATTTAATTTGAATTATTATTATTTGCTTATGATGTTCGATCAAGCATGAGACGATCCCACGAAAAAATGTCTTACTTTAAAACAAGCCTAACCTTGAGTTTGATTCTAATAATATCAATATTTGTGCGATTCTGTTTGGAAATAAAGTAGTTGATGACGTATATGTACAAAGTAAAAATAACTCAAATGGTTATAACACCCTGTTCCATGTTCGAGGGGTCATAAGTTCTGAGTTATTTGCATAAAAATAAGATCTATATAATTTCATAATTAAAGTCCAAAAGCAATGGGGCCTTGATGGGAAAAGAGAAGACATCAAATGGTATTAAAGAGAGAGATATGCATTGCTTATTGATACATAAGTAAATTCCTATATATCTAGAGTCATCTTCAAATTTAATTTTAAAAAATGGAAACCTTGTCAAGATCCCACAGTATTATGAAATACTACTTTTTTATGTGAGCGTTTCGAATTGATAAAAATATGACCAATTAGTAAGAGAATAATTTAAACGAGAATGACATTGGGGATAAGTGGATAAATATACATTTAATTAATTTGATCATATTTTTATCTAAATGCTTTTTAGGTAACACTTTATAGCAATTTAGATAACACTTTATAAATAATTTTACATAACATATTTTTTGTGACACTTTCATATAAATAACTAGTATTTTCGATAATATTTTCATATGAGTAACACTTTTAAAGATATATTAATAAATAAATACACGATTACACGTGTATTTTGTATGCAAATATACGGTTATCCCCATAGATCAACACGAGTTTTTTTCTTGTGTTTTTTTTTCTCACTTACCCATGCACTAAATACTTCTTCTTGAATTAATTACTACAAGCCAAGCAGGCCTAGTTTTGATTTTTTTTTTTTCCAAAATAAACACCCAAAAAGGAAATGCACCTCCTTGGTATAAGTAGCCATAACCATTTATTTCAATGTCTTTTTCAATTTCTTAGTTTTATGATCTTCTAATAAATCAGTAGAAATTTTGTTTAACCCGAAATCACTGCACGTATACTATTTATTATCACGAAATTCATCCGACGGTCACATATAACATTTTTTTTTACAATCATTTATGTATAAGTGAAAATAAATGTGAGATGGGCAATGCTTTAAGTTTAAAATAACTATATAATGATAATAATATATGAAAAAGAATCTTGCTTCAAAAAGAAGTATGGGTTGGGCTCATTATAACATGTGTGTATTTTTGGTGAGCCTGCAACAATCTAACAGGACAAGCCCAATACCAAAATTGGCAGAGTCCTAATTAAGCCCAAGATCAATATCCTCCTAACTTTTGTACACACTGCGAAAATCTATAACAACATCAGAACTCATGAGTCATATTAAGGGCGAGTTTTGAAACTCTTAAAACAGCTTTCAGAAGCATTTATTTTCAAAGCTCCCTCTCACAGCTTTTGAAAATAAGTGCTTCTGAAAATTGTTTTAAGTGTTTCAAAATACACCCTAAGTTCATCAAAATTGGGGTGTGAAAAGCTCATCATGGTTCGATTTTTCAGTTTTCTTTATAAAATTTATATTGTGTGTGCTACGAATGGTTCAGTTAATTGTCCGATTATAAATTATTTTTTATCAAATAAAATTGATCATGCGATTTTAAACTATTTCGATCGATTTTTAAACTGTTTATCGATTTTAATAATAGAATCTATAACTATCTAATAACAAAATCTTATTCTATTTATAGAAACTTTTATTGGTTGCTTAAAATTGGTTTCCAAATCTGGCCACTAACATTTTATTTAAAAAAAATATAACAATGAGTAGGTCTATTGTACAAATTTGTATAGATACAAATCAATCAATTTAGGAAGGTTCAGGGGGCCAAGTGGTCAAAAATGGGTCAAAGCGGGTCAATAATGGGTTGAGTAAAGTAAAATTGGGTCTCAATTGAAATTTGTATGTATACAAATTTGTAACCTAGACTTTGTCTATAATAATTTAAAGACCTAATTATGCTAAACTTCTCATCTCCCCATCATCAAATAAAAATTGACGCAAAAAAATTGATTTCTCATTTTTGCTATTTGAAATTTTGAATACATGCTAAGCTTCCCATCTCCTCATTAAATGCTAAATGACACATGACAAATAATAACAGCTGAACACAAATTTAAAGACCTAATTATATTAACCATTCTATCTCCCCACCAACAAATAAAATAATGACGCAACACTTGGCTGTTCAATTGTACTATCTAAAATCATATTAAAAAAAAATGACGCAAAAGAAAAAAAGAAAGAGAAAAACAATTGCTCCCCACTATCATGTGCATTAATAAATTGCTCCCTCTACCCTATATTAATTTGGGCATTAAAACATTCAATAACCAACCAAATGTATAGGAAATAAATAGCTAAATCTTTCATGCTAACAACTCCACAATTCCACATCTAGCCATAATTTTGATCATTACCATTTTCAAATTATAATATGGCCGATCTTAAAAATTCTAGACCCTGAGTCGATTTTAAAATTCGGCCCCCTCATATATGAACTAAAAAATTATGCAAATTGATTGTATTTCATAATTTAAAAATTGAATAATAACTAATGACATCTTAATATGAAATGTAGGATTTGCAAATATTTTATTATATGTATACAATATATTTTCTCGTTTCACATTAATTGTTTGACAATTTTAATGGGTTTGTATAAAAATAAGAAATACTATAAAATTTTGATAAATTTTTCTTTCAATGAAAATAAAAGAGAGGAGAGAGAGTTTGTGAAGGAAAGTGTATTTTTCATAATAAACTGATTTTTACAGTAAAATTAATAGTGAGAATTGCAAAAATATAGTAAAAATGATAATTATTTCGAAACAAAATTTATTTGGCCAAATTATTCCAAGAAAATTAGGATAGATTTAATTATGTGTACGTCATATATTTAAAGAATTAAATTAAAATAGTTGTGGATTTGTGGTGCTTCAATTATTTATTTTGGATAAAGCATGGTCTCAAAAATAAATTAAAGATTTACAAAAGGTGGGACTTAAACTAAAATATTTGTGGACTTGTGGTGCTTAAATTATTTATTTTGGATAAAGCATCGGCCCATAAATAAATTTAATTTACAAAAGGTGGGACTTAAACTAAAATAGTTGTGGACTTGTGGTGTAAATAAATTATTTATTTTGGATAAAAGCGTAGCCAAAAAATAAATTAAGGATTTGTAAAAGGTGGGACTTTAAATCCTGCAGACAAAATATAATAAAATACTTGTCTTTCCCACTAAAACATTTCATTATATATTAATAATTTTATAAGTATAAATATATATTATATATATAAGCATATAAAATTTTGGGCCCCTAAAAATTGATAAAATTTTCGGGCCTGAGTCGGACGACTCGTCCAACTCATGAAAGGCACGACCCTGATTATAATGGCACCCCTTTAGAGTTTGATCAAGGAACTAAATCCATCAAAGACTACTTGGGCACTAAACCTTCATGTTGTGCGGTGTTACGACACAAGATATCAAAATCAACTTGAAGCGGCCAGCTTGGAATGTGTGCTTCATGATCAAGAGGTTTGAAGTGGCTCTTATTTTTTCCTATAACATTTAAAAAATATGTCAAAAATATGATTAAAAAAATTAGTACGTAAAGTATGAAATTAGTATGTTGTTTAACAAACTCAAAAACATTTTTTCTAGATAAACATAGTTGTTTAGTGACTTTTGTTTTTATCAAAATCTTTGTTCCATTGTTGCTTATATCGGGTAGTACAAAAATTGTCCAATCCAATGGAAGGGACAAAAATAGGGGACATCACTGATTAGTGGTAATTTTACTTGAAATTTTGTGTTATTTCATAGCTAGATGTGATGATTCTTGCATGATTTTGGCTATTATATTGTTGGATTGAGTAGAAAAGTTCATCTAAGCTTGTGTGATTAATTTGAGCAGGAATTGGGTTGAAAACGAAGATTTTATGAAAAATAGAGAAAAAAAATAGGTTTGCTTTCGGTCGAAAGCCTTTTTACTCGAGTCATGCAGAGCCTAAAGGCGGGCTGGTTGAAATGTGATTTTGAAGAGGACACGATTCTTGAGTTGCTCGAGTCGAGCAACTTTGCTCGGGCTTTTTGGTCGAGCACAACAATTTTATACAGAGAGTTCGGCCAAGTCTTGAGTTGCTCGACCAAATTCAGTCGAAAGCAGAGCCGCACGAGTCGAGCAACGTGGAAATTAGAAAACGCTGGTATGATTTTTTTTTTGCTCGTGCCTCGACCTCCCTTGGTCGAGCACCTCTCGCTTTCAGTCGAGCACACAAAAAAATTCAATTTCTCAAATCGACTAGGGACACGTGATGTAGAATTCCAAAGCATATATTAAGGCCCAACTTTGTTTTTTTAGCATTCAACAGCTGGGGAAGAGATAGGGAAGCAAGCAAGTGATATTTTTTAGAGTTCCAAGTAATACTTTTGCTAGTTTTTCATTTTTTTTCTTCCATAGATAATTTAGATCCTCATATAATAGCTTAATTCTAGCTTTATTTACATTTCAAGCAAGGATTCAAAGAGGATTTGTGAGTTTTGTTATGCTTTTGTGCTACAATTTCATCCAAGAGGTGATTATTACTTTTTATTGCAATTTACTTGTTAATTTTGTTATGGGTTCCTTGAATTCTTGCATATTAGCCATGGGTTTTGCTTGTAGCACCATGGGCTAAGGCCTTTGTGTTTGGGTGTTTGGAATTGTGATGATGATTGTTTAATTGTTTTGATTATGATTGTTTATCTCTATTGATGGTGATTCTTCATATTAGGGGAATTTACTTGTTCAATTTGGTTGGGTATTGTTATTAGCTTGTGTGTTTATGCTAGTTTATCGCAACGAGAGCTGGGTAGACGGGATTAGACATATGGGTATTGATTTAATTCATCGGATTTGAGTTAATTATGCTCTATTGCAACGAGAGTTAGATAGAAATATAAGAACCCCCCTAATTTACATTAACTACTTTAGTTAACACCTAGAGTGAAGAGCATATAGGAGAATTGAACTTAGTATACAAGTGGGAAAATACGGGGATGAAGTAGTTAGTTAATTAGAGGATTATATCTGTTCAATTACCCGGGCTAGAAAGGGGAGATTCTCCTCCCGATCCTAGGATTTAAAATGATATCGGACCCTAGGCTTATCAAGTACGGGAATGGTAATTGTGTAGTGATTGCTCTTATGGAATAACCGAAAATAGAGGTAAATGCCATAATTAATCTTTTGATAATCGTCTCACAAGGAAAAACACCCGAACACCTCATCTCACACTTGGAAGCAAAATTGTTTGTTGCCTAATTGCTTTCTTTTTTGCTTGTCGTATTTTCTTGTTGTTAATCTTTATTTAGTTGATAATTTAGTGTTAATTCGAAAAACCATTAATGTTTCACACTATAATCATGCGACGACACATAGCAATTTGGGCTATATTCCACACCTAGTCCCGTGGATTAATATTAAATCGGGCACTTCAACAACCTTCTTATACTTGAGAAGTTAGTGTGAGAAATCACGTGTCAATCACCATCGAGGACAACGAGTGTTATTTATAAATGTCTCACGATAATTTTTTAATGATTATAAAATCTTATAATCCTTGTAATTTGAACGACAAAAAACGTGCAGGAAAAATCAGTTGAAATGCACTTTATGGGGAGAATATGCAGACATGTTTAGCAATCTCCTTAAGAAGGACGTCTCACGACCTCAGATCTTGATTCTACAGTTGTTTCGAGGAAAATCGTACAGAAGTATTGTCATTACAAATTATAATTTAACCATCAATAATCCATCTTAGCTTAACACTTATAAAATTTTCTTTTTTAATGTGACACTAGATACTGTAAATCTTTGTATGCGTATAATGTTTCTAAGATGATATTTAATGAAGATGTTCCTAAAATCAAGGAGTTCAAAAACAAGTAAGCAACCATCCTTACGTTTTTTTGACTTTTTTAAAGAAAAAAAATCCACTCAACAACTTTAGTTCATTCAGGCTAAGTGACACGTGTTTTGCAATACACTAACCTCTCAAGTATAAGAGGGTCGTTTCGTGCCCGGTTAAATATCGATCCACGGGACTAGGATGGTAAATATAGCCCAATTGCTATGTGTTGTCGCATGATTATAGTGTGAAACGATTTGGAAACTTAAAACAAGCAATATCCAACAATCGAAACAAAGATCAAACTAAAAAACGAGCAAGCTAAGAGAAAACAATTAAATAGCAAACGAGTTTGTTCACTAGCGAGAGAAGATGTGCTCGGGTGTTTTTCCTTGTGAGACGATTGTCAAAAGATCAATTATGGTGTTTACCTCTATTTCCGGTTATTCCATAAGGGCGATCACTAAACATATACCATTCCCGTACTTGGTAAACCTAGGGTACAATATCATTTTAATCCCTAAGATCGAGAGGCGAATCTCCCTTTGCTAACCCGGGTAATTGCACGGATATGGTCCTCTAATTAGCTAACTACTCCATCACCGTGTGTTTCCACTTGTAGACTAAGGTTGATACTCCTATGTGCTCTTCACTACCCACCTAAGATTTTAACTCAAGAAGATAATGTAGATTAGGGTGGTTCTAAAGTATTACACAACTCTTGTTGTGATAGGACTTAATCGACTCCAATTCGGGTGAATTAAACCAATACACATATGCCTAATCCCGTCATAGCAAAAACACATAAGCTCATAACAAAACCACCAAAATAGAACAAGAAAATTCCCCTAATCTAAAGGATAACCATCAAGATAAACATCCATAATCAAGCAATTTAAACAATCATCACCACAATTCCAAACACTCAAACACTAATAACCTTAGCCCATCATAATTCTAATCAAACCCATAAACAATAAAAAATATAAACCCATAAACATAGCCATTAAAACAAAGAAAGCAAATAAAAGAGATAGAAATAACCTAGTAAAGTAATTTCCACTTGAATCTTCAAATAGCTCTTGAATCTCAAAGAAATCTACACTACAAAGCAATAAATTTATCTAATAGAGTATTGGTGTGTGTGGAGGAGGAGAATTCTTAAACCCTATCTAAAACCCATTTTCTCCTAAAACTCTTCCTACTGGTCTTCGTGTCCTCCTTCTCCTACTGGTGCTTTTGTTGCCCTCTGATATATCTTCAAAAACGTTGCATTAATTACTAAATAGAAACACACTTTTACTAGGAAAAGCGCTTCCCAAATAAAGTGGGGTCCATTCCCATGAGGTTCAACTCTAATCCTTCTTTGCTCCTTTTTTCTTCATTTCTTACGGCTGCAGATTTGAATTAATGACTTGGATGAATTTCATTGGCTACAAACAAAATTATGAGATGGTCTGCTTTCTTCCTTTCTTTTGGGCCGCCGAAATTGTATGCTGATGGGCCTGATTTATGGGCCAATTTAATGGCTGAAATATGGCTGTTCAGCATTTTCTTGGTTTTTGCGAATCCCGAGTGGGTATTTTTCAGCAGCGCGTCATTATTGTTTCGTCCATAACTTGAGCTCCCGACCTCCAATTAAGTTAATTCTTTTTTTGTTGCGACCTTCTTTTCGAGGAGCTTCACGTGGTTCAACCCTATTCTCCTATTTTCTTCTGGATCAGAACAGGTATTTAATTGTTTCTTACTCGTTTTTCATTAATTTCCTACGCAACAATCAAAACACGACCTTTCTCGACATTAAGGCACAATTAAGTGAAATTAGTGCAATACAAGCACGAAATGCTGTCAAATTGAGCTCAAAATCACATAAATACAAGCAATTACGACACCTTGCATGCCTAATTTCAACCTTCTTCTTTAAGCACACTATCTTACATTCCCTTACTTTTTACTTTATTTCATTCATAAACCATAAACCAATTTTAATTCTAATGACTGAGGCCCTTTGTGGTGTCAAAATATAGTATATTGATGATAACCACATCACCATCCTCAGTCACCAAATTTTCATCTTTATTTTTTCTTTCTTTTTATTTCAATTAAATTTTCACTTTCATTTGTTTAAATCTAGTTAGACAACATCCCAAGTCAAATAACACCATTTAGGCAAAATTTTGCATAAACCATAATATCCGAATATACATATTTGGATATTTTTTAATAAAACATGTTGCGAGTGTCCGAGTTAGGGTGTTATATGAAGGAACTAAGATTGAAAAGAATGCCATTTGTATATCACACCTTCAATTCGTTGATGATACAATTCTTATTGGGGAAACAAACATCTCTAATGTGCGGACTATGATGCGGGTGTTAAGGATAATGGAACTCATATCAAGGCTTAATGTCAACTTTGATAAGTGTGGACTCTATGGTGTTAATGTTGCGGAAGGAAGGCCTAGTGAGATGGCTGAAATCCTTGAATGTGAAGTGGGGAGGCTTCCAATTCCTTACCTGGGCATAAGAGTTGGGATCAACCATCGAAGGGTGGCCGAATGGTCATGTGTTATTCAGAAAATCAGAAATAGGCTGAGGCGGTGGAAGGATAAAAAGATCTCAGTCGGAGGCAGAATTACCGTGTTAAACTCGGTGTTATCATCCTTACCTACTTACTATCTTTCTTTTTACGTTATTCCTAAAAAAACCTTGAGAGAAATTGTGTTCTTACAAAGAAATTTTCTTTGGGTGGGTGGGTGGGGGGTCTTGGGGTTAGGGATTTGAAGTTATTTAATAAAGCTCTTGTGGGAAATGAATGTGATGCTTTTTGAATGAGAGGGAGAGCTTATGGGTGAGGGTAGTGGAATCTAGATATGGAAGGGAGTGGGGTAGAGGGGAAGAATTAATAGTGGAGGGAGTTAGGAGGAGATGATCTTATTGGTGGAAAGATATTATGAAGGTCACTCAGGGGGTGGAGGGTGTTTGGTTTCGGGGGAGGGTTTTGAGGGTGATAGGAGAGGGAGAGGATACATTTTTTTGGGAGGATGAGTGGGTGGGGGAAATTTTCGAGGCCGAAATTTTCGAGAAATTTTTCACTTTTGAGGATAAGAGGGAGAAGGTTAGCTCGATGGGGGAGTGGGTGGGAGATACGTTGGAGTGGAGATGGAGGAGAAATCTCTTTGATCGTGAACTTGCTACACTTAATGCTTTTCTTGATTGGATTAACAGGTTTCCTTTGAAAAGAGGCTCTAGAGATTCGTGGACTTGGAACGGCGACTCGGGAGGACATTATTCGACGAAATCAGCTTATCTCACTCTATCATCCATGCATGGGAATCCTCATCTCAATGCAGATTTGATAGAGGGCTTTAAGCTCATTTGGAACAAATTTGCCCCGGTGAAAGTCATTGCACATGCATGGAGAGCATTTTGGGACAGATTACCTACGAGACTCAATTTACGAAGGAGGAATATCATAGATCAAAATGGCGATGTGAGCTGCCCTCTACGCAAATCGAGGGACGAAGCCGGAAATCATATGCTCTTTGGATGCGATTTGGCATACCAAATTTGGATGGATTGTTTCAAGTGGCTCGGAATACTGATGGTTCTTCATCATAACCCCGTTCACAATCTTCTTGGTCATTGTCGAGTCTTAAAAGGAAAAAAGTGATAAACAAATTGCTTTGTCTATTTGGCTTTGAGTGATTTGGACGATTTGGAAAGGAAGAAATGAGCTTGTGTTCAAAAATGTGAATTTTTCAGTCTCTAGAATTGTAGATGACACTGAAGCTAGACTTTGGAGTTAGTTCTATGTGATAGGTTTGAGATGTTCTTTGTTCTCGTATAGTGATTGGCTAGCTAATCCTAAAATGATCTTAAATTGCTAGATTTGTTGTAATTAATTTTCTGGTGGGTACGCTTGTATAGACCGGACTCATGCTATGAATCTTGTTTTTAATTCATGCATTTGATCATATTCAAGGTATAATACGGGTTATTTTTAATTAATAGTTTAAAAAAATGTATTGAAAATAAGTAAAATTGATCAAATAATTTAAGTTTATAGGATACATTTAATTTATGGAAGACCAACTCAAGTATGTGATCTAGGTTCCTTCTTGTCTAAAGTCGATTTTGCCAATAACTAGGGGGTATTTGTTCAAACTTTTCAATAAGAATGACAATGAAATGAACGTTAGGACAATTGTGATAGCCAATAAGAATAAAAGATGCATTCACTTTTACTATACGGGATCATAAGACTCAATATGCATCCATCTTATAATTGTGTCTTTTTAAGCATCCAATTATTCATCAACTAATAATTAATTTTTATCTCCTAATAACAGCTGAAGTAAAGCCAGAGGATCAATGAACCCCATAATTATTAATATTTAGTAATATATATTTAGGTAAGTTTTGCATCCATTAGGTGCATATTTATACATTTTATAATATATTTTATAATCATGTAATTTATTGTATTTATTTATACTGAGCTATGTAACTATTACTAAAAAAATAAAAAAATACATATTTAAATGTAAACAAATTATATATTTTAAGAGGCACACTTGTATGAGACGGTCTCACGGTGAGATGGACATAAGTTAGGCATTAACGTTTTAACACTTTGTGAGGAGTGAGTGTAATTTGTACTTCATCTCATACATGAAATCGTCTCTTATGATTTTTTGTCATATTTCAATGCAATAAATTGTATGATTCTAAATTACACTATAGAATGTATCACTTAATGCACATGAGACTCACTTCTTCAAAATTTGATATTTTGAACACTATTTTTTGAACACTTTCCAATATATACTTTCTCTATCTCTCTTTTTTTTGGTCAACTCTACTACAGCTCTAAAGTCTAAATTGAATACGTTTTCAGTTTTATCTTTTTTATCTTTTCATGATATTTAAGATTTGACATGTATCATCAAGTTACCATGAAAGGGATTTGGATCCTCCACTAAATAGAGATTTAGTTGAATCTAAACCCTCATTTTACACATACACACATACTTATGTGAATGTGTATAAACTGGAGGGTTCAGATTCAACTGGATCCTCCAATTAACTGGAGATGATCCTCTCCCCCATTAAAGGGTATAAAATTTTAACAATTATTAGGTAAATTATTATATTCTACTTTATCTTTTTGATGTTCAATTTATTTTATTGTTATAACTTTACCACTGCTATTATTATATATACTCCACAACTATTTGGTAACAATTATTTATCTTAATTTTTTAATATTTAAATGCATTTCATAACTAATATTTACTAAATTTACATATTCTTATTTGATCATTATACATATGGAGTTTTCTTAAACATTGAGAGAGAAAATATCAAATTTTCTTCCTATAATTTTGGGTAAATTCAGTGGTAGTCATTTTTCTTTTCAAAATTTTAATCAACATGTGTCTAAATTTGGTCTTTTGCATTCAATTTTTCGTACTTTAGGTCGAAAATTCAATTATCGCCGTAATTACACACACGATGGCTGATTTCTGGCCAAATCAATAAGTTGGAGCACAACATCATATTTTTATCCTATTTTAATCATTTTTATATATCTTTCCTGCTAAATCCTTTTCGTATATAGTTATATTTATATATATTTTATAGTCGGGGCCGGATCATACTCCCCGTCCCATTTCCCGTGAGATTTATTTATATTATATGTTAATTTTATTATATAATTAGTATATATTATGTATTTGCAATTCTTATCATTACTTGATTTTATTTTATTTTTCATATTAATATAATTTTTATATTAATATAATAAAAAATAGACAAAGAAAAAGGTGAAGTTCCGGCATAGCCCCGTTGACATTAATTTAAAGATTTTGATTTCGACGCATTTATTGTCGTTTACTGAAAGACTATTTAATATGAATGTCATAATTCTTAAAAGATAGTGGAGTAATATTTATTGTAGATAAAAATTTTTATAGACTTGATTTATCCTATGAACTCTATTATTTAAGTATCACTGTTACATATAAATTTTTTTACTGTTATATATTAAAATTATCACTATTATGAATAAAAACAATCACTACTTAAAAAATGTTTTATATTTTTAAATAATTTTTCTCATAACAGTGATTATTTTTACACATATAAACTCCTATATTAATTTTTTGAGTTTTGGCAAATTTCAAAATTGCCGACTAATTAATTAATTATGGTTGACGTCGTATTACAAGCTTTAATTAGGAAATATACAATAACCTTAAAGACAAACGCCTTTTTTGACTGGAGAATTGGATCGTTCGTCACTTCCACACGGATTTTGATAAATTATGATAAAATTATATTTTATTTCAAATTTTGTTTATGTACATATATTTATGAAATTCTTTTATTTATATTACATATATATGACATCATGAATTGATCACAAAATGAAAGATGCAACAGAATGCAGTAAAAGACTCTAATTTGATGCTGAGACCTTGTTACTAGAATTGTTATTCCACCAAATTCCTCATTAATATTTAAATCACTTGGATATCACATTCATCTTTTTGAATATTTTTAGATACTCTATTTGTATATTTATTATAATTTAATTTTATAATTCATTTCGTGTAATTAAATTTTGGAAGAATGTATCTTTTCACATCTCATACCTTGCCATGTGCATGTGCATGTTTTATTTGGTACACCTCTCTCTGTTAGAGAGATATTAAAGAATTATGTCTAATATAAAAATTAATTCAAACTTATAGAGAAATATCTAATTAATTTTTTTTAAATATAATTTCTAATAGATATAATCAAATCAGATCCTTTCAGAACTAGGCTCGTTAAATCTCATTAATAAAACACATCGAGATAAACAAATAAACTCAAACTCAATTATATTTAAAGTCAGCTTAGTTGGGGATATCGGAAAGGGTAATGAGAATCATTCCTATTAATAACTAGTTTCACCCTTGTAATACTTACTCTCAACCCTCCTAAAATGATATCTATTGTTGAGCTTCAAACCAATTAATAATATGATATTGATTGAAACCCTCAATTATACTTATTACAATTATCATTCTCAAGTTACACCAAACAAACCCTTAATTTGTTAAATGATATAACATCGTAATGTACTGTTGGAAGCAGCAGTCGAACATGGAAAAGAACCTGTAAAAGGTAGATTTGGATCTTGTGTTGTACAGCACGTTGATGCACAGTAAACCCATGCGGGTCTATATTGTATTTAAGACTGTGCTATTCAATTAAAAAATACACTATAATTCCACACGAGCACGTTACCGTACTATACAACGCAAAATCCAAATTCGTAAAATGTGGGGAATAAGGAATTCAATGCACTCAAACATAATGATACTTCTTCCATTTCATTCCATTCCATTAACATGTGGAAATTGTCCTTGCATAAACCCTCAAAAGTCAGCTTAAACCACCAACAAAATTCTGCTTTTCAAACTTGTATATTAATATATATACACACGCAAATAACCTTTTTGTCATCACACTTCACTAATCCAAATTCCACAGCCATGGAAATTCTCCCTCTTGTTATCTCCCTCTCTTTCGCCGCCCTCACATTCTTATTCCTCCGCCACCGCCGCCGCAGCCCCGCCAATCTCCCGCCGGGCACCTTCGGCTGGCCAATCATCGGCGAAACCCTCGACTTCCTCTCCGGCGCGCCGGAAAAATTCATCACCGACAGGATGAAAAAGTACTCGCCGGACATCTTCAAAACCAAAATCCTCGGCGAGAAAACCGCCGTCATCTGCGGCCCCGACGGCCACAAATTCCTCTTCTCCAACGACCAGAAACTCTTCGCCGTTTTCCGGCCCCACCCAATGCAACACATTTTCCGATCCTACAAAACCAAGGCGGCGCAGGCGCCGCCGCCGCCCACCGACGAAACGAAATCGGCTATTCGGCAGCCGGGCTTTCTAAAACCCGAAGCCCTAATGCGATTTCTAGGGAGAATGGATTCAATTTCACAAACCCAAATTCACGCCCAATTCGCCCAAAACGGCGTCGTCCGCGTTTTCCCCCTTTCTAAAACCATAACCCTAGCAATCGCCTCCCAATTTTTCATGGGAATCGAAAACCCGGACAGAATTACGCGCCTCGTGCAGCACTTCGATGACGTCACCGTCGGAATGCACTCCGTCATGCTTGATTTGCCGGGAACCGTGTTCCGCCGCGCGAACAGGGCGGCGGCGGCGATCAGGAAGGAACTGGTGAGAATCATCAGGGAGAAGAAGGAGGCGATGAAATCAGGGGCGCCGCTGCAGGATATACTGTCACACATGATCGTCGCCGCCGATCCGGCCGGAAAGTCGATGCCGGAAAATGAGATTGCGGATAAGATGATGGGCCTTATAACGGCGGGGTACAGCACGGTTTCGACCACCATGACTTTTTTTATGAAGTATGTGGGTTTGAATCCGGAGTTATACGAAAAAGTTCGAGCTGGTAAATGATTGCATTAATTCCATCAATATTTAAGGTGTGTTTTGAAACACTTAAAATAAACTTCTGAAGCGTTTATTTTCAAAAACATGAGAGGCAATTTTTGAAAATAAGTCTTCTTTCAAGTAAAACAAGTTAGCTCAATTTAAAACACACCCTTATTAGCCTTAATTGCACTTGATCCATTAAATTATTAAAGAAATTGCGTCTGAACTAAACCACCGAATTATTATTTTTTTGTATTTAACTATACCAACTACTCCCTCCGTCTCGAAATTATTGTCCGATTAACTGTGTGATCGGTTTTTAAGAAAAATGATAAAATGTTAAAATGTAAGGGGTATAATTGGTAAATCAACTTTATTGAAAAGTAAACACACTTTATTAAGGCAACTAATTGTTGTAAATTAATTCAAATTTAGAATTCAAGATTTGTTCACAATCGACATGAACAATGTCAAACAAAGAATAACATCATTACATTGCTAAAAACTCAAAAAATTTCATAAATTACAAAGACAATTAATTCAGCCTCCTAAAACTCCCTACATTTCAAAATTCCCACCTAATTAGTTTAAAATCTCCCTCCTATTACACATTTCAAAATGAATTACACCCCATTAAATGAACAATGGTTTTTGGTTTGTATTTTGACCATCAAAATGAATATGATGACTTTTGGAAATGTATTAGACCATCAGATTATAACATCATCATTGGGATATGTGAGTTGCATCCCTAATCTAGAATAGTAATCCTAGAGGTTGTAGATTAAATTGAATCGACACTATAAGGATCATATTATGTCTCCTAAATGATGAGAGGATTACTCATCATTGGTGACATTATCTCTATTTCATGTTATAACACGTATCAATAGCATGCAATTAGCCACATTTCATCTTAAAATGAGAAATATCATGAATTCTGATTCACAATGCATGTTAAAAAAAAATTACAATAGCATGGATTTAGTTCACATTTCATGAATATGATGACTTTTGGAAATGTATTAGACCCTCAGATTATAACATCATCATTGGGATATGTGACTTGCATCCTAATCTAGAATAGTAATCCTAGAGGTTGCAGATTAAATTCGAATCGACACTCATTAAGATCATATTATGTCTCCTAAATGATGAGAGGATTACTCATCATTGGTGACATAATCTCCATTTCATGTTAAAACACGAAATAACATGCAATTCAGTTCCATTTCATCCTAAAACAGAGAATAACATGAATTCAGTTCACATTTAATGTTAAAACACAGCATATCATAAATTCAGTTCACATTTCATGTTAAAACACTTACAATAGCATGAATTCAGTTCACATTTCATGTTAAAACATAGAATAACATGCAATTCAGTTCACATTTCATCTTAAAACGGAGAATAACATGAATTCATTTCACAAAAATGTTAAAACAACCTACAATAGCATGAATTCAGTTCACATTTCATGTTAAAACACAAAGATATCATGAATTCAAAATACATTTCATGTTAAAACACTTACAATAACATGAATTCAGTTCACATTACATGTTAAAACATAGAATAACATGCAATTCAGTTCACATTTCATCTTAAAACAGAGAATAGCATGAATTCGGTTCACAAAAACGTTAAAACAACCTACAATAACATGAATTCAGTTCACATTTCATGTTAAAACACAACATATCATGTATTCAGTTCACTTTTCATGTTAAAACACTTACAATATCATCTTAAAAACACGCCAAGCACATTGCGAGTACATGCAATAACCCAAACAAAAACGCCATACCGGCAGGTACATGACATAAGTCAACAAGAAATTAAATAATGAAAGGCATAACTCAGAATCGATCTTTTAATATGGGCAAAGAATAATCAACATCTCAACAAACCCTCTATCGACCTTTGCAACCAATATTCTTTATTAGAGAATCGTATGGACACCCCAGACGGCTTTTAATGCTAAAGACTTCATCGGAAAGCAGACGGACGAGGGCTCAAATTTTCGTGGATTGAGAATCTTGAACAATCATTAGGTTAGAACGGAGAACCCCGCCAAGGATTTCACTTTCAAGACCGACCGCACTGCGCCGCTCCATCTCGCACCGATCTCCGTTAGAATCGCCTCCATCTTCCTTTTTTCTTCTCCCCATCTTGCATACAACGGGTTTTGTGAATCAAAAGCCCCGCTTTTCCCACCAATGATCGGAGGTCGGATCTTGTTCAAACTCTTTAAAATCTTCAGATTTGGCCACGGGTGAATCCAAGAATGGGAGAATTAGGGTTTTTGGGATCCATCGATATGGAGATGGGCGAGAAGAGAGAAAGAGAGTGCGGTTTGGGTTTGAGAGGATTGGCAGAGAGTAATAATGGTGAGAGGATTGCAGAGAGCAACAATGGTGAATTCGGTGAAAATGAATCGAGAGAGAAGAGAGAGAGAAGAGAGTCGCTTTAGGGTTTGTGAGGTGATGGGAGAGAAAAACCCAAGAAAGGGAGAATAAAGTGGCCTGTGGACATTTGGGATTTGGGTTAGGGGGTTAAGTTGGGCCAGTTAGTTAATAAAGGTGGGATTAGGGGATTAGGTTTTGTATTTAGTTGGGTTAAGTGAGTGGCAATTGGTGTAATTTATATATATTGTGAAGGGTGTTTATATTGATGAAACTTTCCATTTTAGGAAAGTGGACAAAAATATGGACGCCCAAAAATAGAATCTTCGACAATAATTTTGGGGATTTGAGTATGACTTTTAACACATTTCTACCGATTTTTGACATGCGTCGCATGTGAATTTTTAAAGGGGAACTCTCCTTCAAAATTTGTAGATTAAGCACAACTCTTTCATCCTCATTTATTCTGCAACTGGTTCACGAGTTCAAAATTTAGAATTGAGTTTTTTTGTATTTCTTTAAAACATAAAACTATGAACTTGGGAAAAAGAGTTTTTGAATCAGTTGCAGAATGAGTGGGAAAAGGGGTTTGCGCTTAGTCTACAAGATTTGATAGAAATTTCTTCATAAAAATCACATGTGAAGCACATGTACATAACCAAGAGAATTTGGCCTGAAAAACTTATTATGTCATTTATGTGTGAAAAGTTGATAGTTTGTTAAGCTAGGTGCAGCAAAAAATAGTTTGGTGGTTTAAGTGAAATTTTGGTGATAGTTTAATGAGCTTAATGCAATTAAACTTGTTTATTATCCCCAGGTGCGCTATGCACTCACTTGCATTTTTGCTGATATTAGTTATTTTTACCGAACAATATTAGTTATTTTCACTTAAATGTGAGTTGTTTTCATTGGACAATTCAGTCATTTTTATTAAATAGTACTACTATTAGTTATTTTCATTTAACATAATCATTATTTGTGAAGATAAAATGAAATGATTAATAATTATGATGGGCCGTGATTGTTTTGGTGTATTTCAGAGCAAATGGAAATTGCAGCATCGAAGAAAGCAGGGGAATTGTTGGAGTGGGATGAGATTGGAAAAATGAAATACTCGTGGAATGTGATTTGTGAAACCATGAGAATGGTTCCTCCTTTGCAGGGAACTTTCAGAGAAGCCCTCACCGACTTTTTTTTACTTGGTTACACTGTTCCAAAGGGATGGAAGGTATATAGATACACATATAGATATAGATTTCGCAACGGATACCCTCCTGTGTAGATCGAAGAGTCATATAATGTGCACGAGGGTCGTGTTTGTTTTCGTGCATACAGAAAGAGATCTAAATCCATGTTTTAATAGTATAAGATCTTGTGAGTCAATAACTTTTTATTTGGCAAAATGTAATCTAAGGAGGCCGATTACGTCACAAATAATTAAAAAAGTCTTTTTCTTAACATTGATTTTGATAAAAAGTTTTATGTACTAGTTGCATCACATAACTCTTATAATTTTGACTAATTTTATAACTAAAGTTTTACTTGAGTACACATAAAAAAAAAAAAAATAATATTATGAAGAAAAGTATTAGCTTTTATAAAAAAAAAAAAAATATTAGTTTATGCATTATGTTGACGATCAATATTTTTCATTGTATGAATTGATAATCTTAATTATATGAATTAATACTTTTCGATCGCTTTTTAAATGATTCGTGGGAGAAAAAAAATTGTTTAATAAACTTTCATCAAAATTGAACTAAGTACAATACAAATTGGTGCACATATATATGTTAATGCCGATTCTTCCTTGAAAAGTTAACGGGTGGTATATATCACAGATATATTGATTTCATGAGCACGACGGCATGAACCCTAAGTACTTCAAGAACCCGAGAAATTCAATCCATCGAGGTACGACTAAAGGCGCCTCGACATAACGACATCCTGCTTAGAGGCGGGGCCGAGGATGTGCCCCGAAAAGAGTATGCTAGGCTAGCAATATTGTCTTTTGTTCATAATGTGGTCAAGAGTTACAATTGGAAGTGATGGATCCAAATGAGAAGGTTGAAGGAGATATGATTCCCCACACCTCAAAATGGACTTCCTATCCGATTGCATCATCACTAATCAATTCTTACATTTCAACTTGTTCACACAAAAAAATTTGGTCTACATAGGTGATCAATTACCTATATATAGAATTTGGTATTTTCCTTTTTTTGTTTTTAGTTTAAAAGATATGTGTATATATCACTTTGTTACTCTAACACGCCACGTGTTAGTTTGTAGTATGAAATATTAATGATGAATGGGTAAGAGTTATCTTGAAATGTGAATTGACATGAGTGATGTCGACAGGACCAATTTGTGCGCTTTGACTTGTTGTATGAGTGTTCCAAAAAAGTTATTTGGTCTTCATTCTTCAATCGGTTTTTTCTATGCTTATGTCATGTGAACAATTTGTACGCTTGATTAATTGCATTTAGTATTCTTAAAAATTAATTTTGGTCCAAATGACAAATTATATATATATATATATATATATATATATATATATATATATTATTGTTGTGAGACACGAGCAAAGATTTGAAATCAAACGAAGAAGAAAAACGCAAAGAATTACGTGGTTTGATCTAAAGATTTACGCCCACGGGAATCGTAACACAAGCTCCACTATACTTCGATCGGGGATACAGATTACAATAATCAATCACCTAGAAATCCAAAAAATCTCACCCAATTGATAAGAACCCTAAATCCCCAAATTGAACCCCTCAATCGCTTTAAAAAAAATGGAAATCAATTGGTTATCGTAATACTTAAACTAACTATGCCCAAAGGTAGAAACGCTGTCTCAAATACTCCGTTTGAAGCCCAACTAATTATGTTTGAAGATAAAGACGCGCCGAGAGGTATCAGCTTGGTTCCCCAAAAGGTATTACTCGAATGTGATCAATTTTTTAGACTAGTTGCTCAATTAGGTGGTATAGTAACCGAAAAATACTTCATCCACATGCATTAGAAGAGCAACAGATTCAACCTTCACAATTCTCCACCTTAATGCAACTTTGTGTTCATCATATTTCCTCACCCACTTGCCCGATTAGTGAATCGTCTAACGCTTCAACTTAACCAAATTTTGAACAAAGAATTAAACTTAAGACTTGGAAGAGACTTGGTTAGCATATCACCGCATTATCTTGGGCCTATTTTCAATATCTTGAGATGTACCTCACAAAATGTAAATTCACACTTCGATATGTTTGCACCTCTCATGAAACACCGATGCTTTCACTAGATGAAGTGTGCTCGATTATCACAATAAATGTTCACATCTTACCTTTTATTCCAAAATCTCTAAGAATCCTTTCAACCAAATCGCCTCCTTAGTCGCTTCACATAAATTTATAGATTCACCCTCCGTGGGTGACAAAGCCACCACAGATTGTAGAGTAGATTCCCAAATTTAGAAGACTATGTAGAGTAAAAATATATCCAAGCCATGATTTCAAGATCCACACTACCAAAGAAAATCAGATCCACATATCCCTTCCAAATTTGTTCATTCTTAACACCAGATTTCAAACAAAAGCCCTAAGCTTGATGCTCCATTCAAATATCTCAAAATCCACTTCAATCCATCTCAAAGAAACTTACCAAGATCACCATGAACCTACTCACCATGCTTACAACATAGGCTAAATCGCCCGAGCACACCACGGCATACATTAGGCTACCTACACCACTAGCATAGGGCACACCGAGCATCTCTTTTCTCTCTGCAGAGTTTTAGGACAATGCTCTGACAAACTTTGAACAAGGTGCCCCAATGGTGTGTTGACCGGCCCGCTTTTTGATGATCTCAAACCTTTCTAGTACCTTTTGTACATAGTCTTTCCGAAAGTTAGAAACAACTTCGCTTTGTTTGTCTCGATGATATCCATCCCTAAAATCCTTTTAGCTTCACCAAGGTCTTTCATCTCAAAACACGAACTCAACTTAGCCTTTTAAAGGATCGGATCTTGGTCTTACTCTTACTAAAGAATGAGCATATCATCCACATACGTATAAGTAAGTCACAACTTCATTTCCTTGTCTTTCTAAGTACACACATTTGTCATATTTGCACTTAGAAAACCCCACGTACATCATGAACTGTCAAACTTTTTGTACCATTGTCTTGGACTCGCTTTTGATACCATACAATGATTTCTTCAAGAGACGGACTTTATTCTCATTTCGGAGAGACAAAAACCCTCGTGTTGACTCATATAAATGGTTTCCACTAGATCTCCATGAAGGAAGGCCGTCTTCACATCTAGTTCTTTGTAGTTCCGTGTTTTCTTATTCATCATTTTGAAAGTAAAGAGTTTTATTAGAGCAAAGGTTGTTTACCACCGGGAAAACACTTCATTGTAGTCTATGCCCTCTCTTTGAGTAAACCCCGGCCACAAGTCTTGCCTTGTACCTCATATGATCCATTGTTCCCACTTCAACTTTCTTCTTAAAAATCCATTTACTATTCACCACTTTCTGTTTCTCCGTTTCTCCACCGTAATCCGTGTCTTATTCTTTTCTAAGGACCGTAGCTCTCCGCATAGCCATAATCCAACTATCCTTTTTTTACTAGTTATTGCTTGAGTAAATGTCCGAGGCTCATCAGACTCTAGACTCTCAACCGTAATCGAAAGCATAGAAACAAGGTCAAGATGACCAAATCTTGCCGGTGGTTTTGTTTGTTCTTCAACCTATCTCTACTCGCTAAGTTGTAATCACTAAGATCTTCCATCCGAGCACCATCACTTTCAACATCAGCCGGGCATCATCAAGAATCGGTCTTTGTTCTTCTTCTCGTGTCGGTGTTATGTTCATGGACATTTTCTCGTGACTTTTAGACGATGGCTCCACCACAACCGAACTGCCTCATTTGAGATATCTCCATTCAAATCCAAAGACATTCCTTTGTGTTTTGTAACCCATCTCTTGCTCATTAAAAAGTCACATCCCTACTAACTAAACACTTCGATATCCAAGCTCAATGCACCACAAAATTGTACCCTTTTCACTCCCTTTAGGATATCCAATGAAAATGCACCTTAAAGCCCCGGGGGTCCAGTTATCTTGCCTTTATGTGTACATAAGTTGTACACCTAAAAATTCTAGTCTAGAGTAGTCTAAGAGTCTTCCATCCGGTGTTTTTAATCCTATAGCAAAGAGAGGGAGACTTGTTAATCGATAACTAGATGTACTCACACGCTTTCCCCGAAAGATCTAGGCAACTTAGCATCCGAGAGCATACACCTTACCCTTTCTAGGATGGTTCTTGTTTCATCCTTTCCGCCAATCCATTTTGTTGAGGATTTGCGAGGACTGCCTTGTGTCTTGGATACCTCCGTCTCTGCAGAACTTTTGAAATTCTTCGCACAAATATTCTAGCCCATTGTCACCCCTAAGGTGCTTTTAGACTCTTTTTTCTGCTCTTGTTTTCCCCGTTCGAGAGCCATTCTTTGAACTTTGAGAAAGCTTCACTCTGTGCTTTAGAATGAATACTCATACTTTCCTTGTATGATCATCTATCGTGGTCATAAAGTACTTCCTCCACCATGAGTCTCAACCTTTGCAGTCCCCGTATGTCGAGTGGACATAATCAAGAGGCTCTTTGTACAAAGGAACACCTTAGGGAATGAGTGCTTCTTTGACTTCCCTAGGACACATTGTTCACAAAATTCAAGTTTGGCTACTTTCTTCCCAGAAAATACACCCTTCTCTGATAGAATTTGCAGCCCCCTTTCACCAATATGGCCAAGACTTTTGTGCCAACAAACAGTGTCATTCCCACTCATCACAACCTCTGCAGACCCAACTATAGTTTTCCCAATCAGAGTGTAAAGCCCATTAACCTTTTCTCCCTTCATAATGGTTCTACCTCCCTTAGTAACTAGAATGAGCCCTTTTTCTGTCTTGTATTCATAACCTAGGGCATTTAGTGATCCAAGTGAAATCAAGTTTCTTTTGAGATCAGTGAAAAACCTCACACATGGAAGAATCTTGTGTTTTCCATCATACATCCCAATTCTTATTGACCTTCCCTTTTACTCCGACAACTTTTCATCATTTCCAAGTATAACCATCCCTCCATCTGATTTCTTGAGATCAAGAAACCAATTCTCCATGGGACACATATGGAATGAGCATCCAGAATCCAATACCCACTCTTGACTTAGTCATCATTATTCGTCACAGCTAGTGCCTCTTGCTTTCGTACATACCCACTTCACCCACAAATTGTTTTTTTTGAAGGTGTTTCAGGTGGTTTCTTGCCCTTTTTCAGGACAATTTTTCTTTAGATGGCCAACTTTATGGCATTTGAAGCATTTTCTCTTCTCAGTAGTGTCACCAGGTTGCTTCCGGTCCTCTTGGCCTTATTTCCTTTTTCTTGAGATGCCCTTTTCTTGCTTCCAATTAAATTTTACATTTAGGCCTTGACTGCTTTTGAGGTTTCTTCTCACCCGGGGGTAGTGTTGAGGCTCTTAGTCTTTAAAAATTTTTTTGAATCTCTTCAAAAGACATTGCAAATTCTCTTCCAAACAGTAAAGTGTCCTTGTTTTTCAAAGATTTTGGCAAGGCATTGAGAAGCATAAGAGCCTTGTCTTCATCTTCAATCTTAACATCAAGATTTTCAAGATCATCAATCGCTTGATTAAACTCATCAAGCTGATCTATAAGAGACTTTTCTTGATCATCCCAGAAGACATCGGTTTACGCTTCATGAATAAGCGGTTAGAAACCGATTTTGTTAGATATAGACTATCCAACTTTGCCCGCACATCCAGCCGCGGTCTTCTCCCTTGCAACCTCCCTGAGCACCTTATCTCTGAGGCACAATATAACCGTACTGTGTGTTTTTTCAAGCATCTCTTGCTTCTTGACCTTATCAGTATCAGAAGCTTCTGCTCCCAGAGGTTTCAGAGCGTCACCAAGGCCATGATGAGTTAGAAGTGCCTTCATCTTAATCCTCCAAAGCGCAAAAATCTATTTTCCCGCTGAACTTTTCCACATCTAACTTGAACGATGCCATAACCCGTGGTTTGACTCCCCCGCATCGGCACCACTTGTTAGAGACACGAGCAAAGATTTGAAATCAAAAGCAAAGAATTCGTGGTTTGATCGAAAGATCTCGTCCACGGAAATCGAACACAAGCTCCACTATACTTCGATCAAAGATACAGACACAAGAATCAATCACCCGTAAATCTATAAATCTCACCCAATTGATAAGAACCCTAAATCCACAAATTGAACCCCTCAATCGCTTTCTAAAAAAAAAATGGAAATCGAATTGGTTATCGTAATACTCTAACTAACTATGCCCAGAGGTAGAAATGCGCCTCAAATACTCACTGAAGCCCAACTAATTCTATTTGAAGATAAAGACGTCTTGCCGAGAGGTATCGATTGGTTCCCAAAAGGTATTACTCGAATGTGACCGACTTTTTTAGGACTAGTTGCTCAATAAGGTGGTATAATAACCAAAAATACTTATATCGCATGCATTAGAAGAGTAACAGATTCAACCTTCACATATATATATATATATACATAGAGAGTAAAAAGTTTCATGCAAATCATATTGTTGGCATCGAAAAAAAAATATTATTATATGGAGATTATTTTTAATTAATAGAGTTTTACATAGAAAAATATTTTTTTTAAATAATACATTTAATATAATACATATTATGTTATACTATATGTATGTAAATTTATTAACAAATTCATATATTTAATTAACGAGTTATTACGTACACGCAAGTTGAGGATGTAGTGACAAGCCATAAAATTAAGATAACGTCACAATTAACCATAGATAAATGTTTTAGGTCATCTTAATTGTAATGATATATAAATTTTTATACATAATGTAATTTATTCTTATATGGAGGCATAAATTCTTAAGACTGTATCGGGAAAAAAAATCTTATTACAATGTAGAGTTTATTCCTAAATATAACTGGTCCCGAATTGGGACTGTAATTTTTAATTATTATAGAGAGTTTATTTTTATATAGAGTATTCACATGGGGGGGTTTTACTGTATATGGTTCAAACGTTCAGTTAAAAGGTAAGATATCCCTTCCAAGTCCTCCACTAATGGATGGTGAGTTATAATCCCTGTATTAATCGATTTTTGGACCGAATATCGAATTATTAAAAAAAATACCTCAAGTCATGGTTTCAAATTTCAAGCCAAGACAAAGGAAGTTTGTGGTCTATAACTCTTTCCCTTTAATTATTCTACTATTCTTTTCCGTTGAAGAAAAGGAAAAGGTCAAAAAGTTCATATTTGAGAATTATTTTAATTTAATTTAATTATTTTATTTCTATTTTTATATCTTTATTTATATATCTTGAGCCGTTTCATTTAAATCTTTTTATCAAGGTAGTATTTTGTGGCCTTTTAACCATTTTCCCTTTTAACTAAGTCTGATTTCATAAATGCTTAAAAAAAAAGTCTGATTTCATAAAATTTGAAATATAAGAAATAGATATATGAGTTATATTATTTACATTATTAGTGTTAGTTGCATATTTAACTTTATTACTAAGAACTAGCACAAATGTGCAATCTTATAAGTTATAACTGAAAAACCTATAAACTACTAACTAAGCAATATATGTATTTTATATATTAACAATATTTGTATTTTGATTTAACTAAGTAATATTTTTTTATTTCATAATTCAAAATATATTCCACCAATCTTCAGCCATCTAATTGAGTGCATAAATTTTTATTCTTTCGTAAGTCAAAGTTTAGTCTAATTTTTTTAAAACTCAAGGCGAACGAATAATTTATTTACCAAATTAAAATCATACGAAATAATAAAATATAAAAATGAAAGGTAAAATATCTTTTTATTATTTTGACGTACGAATTAAATTGACAAAAAAAAAGTGTCCGTTCATGAACTTAAACAAAATACTGATATACTAATTAAGTTTTAAATTAAGAAAAAAAAATAGAAATTGAACCTTCTGAAACGTTTGTAAATAAAATTGGTATTAAGATTCAATCCAACAATTAGACAATCGTATGAAAATTTTCATAAAATTGCTGCTTTACAAGTGTGGCCGATTTGTAGGTTTGACTAATTATATTAGTATTCGTAAAAAGTGATTTGGTCTTTTCATTCTTCCATCAATTTTCTTAAGTGCTTACCGGTGTGAGAACAATGTGTGCGTTTGACTAGTTGTATATATGACGGTATGAAATTCTTAGAAAGTGATTATAATATATACTCCTTCTTCTTATTTTAAGATTATCCATTTTTTCCGTAAAAAAAAAATATTATTCATTTTCTTTTTGGATCGCGTTTTAATGTGTTAGTTGTTTATTAATATTTAAAATAATAAGGATATTTTTAAAGTACTGGGTTGTGGTAATCATATTTTTCATCTATTTTCATCTATAATATACATTTTCACTTTATAATTTTAAATATTTATTAATAATTTGCTCACTAAAAAATGAATCAAAAAATAAATGGGCAATCAATCTCATTGTTCAATCAATTTTCTCTACATCAGCTGTGCAGTTTTTACCTGACTTTTCATTCTGACTTTTCTATTCGAGTGAAGCATGAAGGTCTTTTCTTTAGTCTAACTTTTTATTTTAGGCAAGAACTTATTTGAGTTTAGCATGAACTATTTTCTTTTAAAACATTATTATTGTATATACTAATATATTGTTATACATATGAAGTGTCATCGTTAAAAATAGGTATAATGCATTTTTAAAATTTCCTGTAAAACTTGTTCATAATATGAATTTAATATCCTTATATTTACAAATTGACATAATTACTCTTATATACTAATACTAATAGTATTTAATACTATAATTTTAGTTTACAAGTATAATGGTATCCATTGATAAGTGTAGTGGTATTAACTTTTAAGTGTAATAGTATAAATTTCATACTATGAACAAATTTTATCAGAGACTTACTTTAATGCATATTAATTTTTATTCTAAAAAGGTCTCTAAACTGTTCTTTGTTTTAAAAAGTCTTTAAAGTACGATTTTTTTTTTCATGAAATCCCTAGTAATGAAGAGTCATGAATTTTGCTAAATCAGCTTAATATGTTTCCTTAAAATATGACATATCATCTCAATTTCAATATTCCTACAATTTATATTCAAACTAATCTCCAACAAAAATAACAACATCTTTTACGAAAAAAAAAAAAGTGCTACAAAATAAGAATTATATAATTTAAGAATTTTATAAAATAAAAAATAATAATTTAGCGTCCTCTTGAGACAAAAATACTACCTCCGTCCCAAACTCGATTGCCACATTACTGTGTGCTTGAGTTTTAAGAAAAAATGATAAAGTGTTGGGGTAGAAAGAGTTGTTTATTAATATTTTATGTGATAAAGTGATGGGTAGTTGGGGTTAAAAAGAGTTGTTTATTAGTATTTTATGTGATAAAGTGATAAAATCAATATTTTCATTTAAAGAAAGTGGTAATTAAGTATGAGACGCCCGAAACGAAAATGTGGCAATCGAGTTTGGGACGGAGGGAGTATATAGTTTGAGGTTTTTTTAAAAATAAAATATAGTTTAGAAATCTTTCAAAATAAAAGTTAATAGTTCGTGAACAATATAAATAAAAAAATACTCCTTCCGTCCCATTCTTTAAGCCTTTTTTGCTATTTTTTTTGGTCTCAATCTTTAAGCACTATTTTCTAAAATGGAAATACACTTTATCACTTTATCACTTAAAATACTAATAAACAACTATTTCTACCCTCTACTAACCATTACTTTATCACTTTATCACATAAAATATTAATAAATAACTCATTCTACCCTCAAAACTTTTTCATTATTCCAATAAATCCTTATGAACAATCAAAAGGGCTTAAAGAATATGACGAAGGTAGTATAATATAAGTTTTAATTAGATAAAAAAATTATACACATTTTAAATTAATAAAAGAATCATATTATAAGTTGCGAAGTGATATTAACCCGTGTATATTTGTTGAACTGTCTTAACACGCAAGATGACTTATACACACGTACAGCGGTCATTAATGGCTGAATTGACTGGCTTATTTGAATCTCACCCATGCATATATTTTTGAATTTAGGAAAAATCTCAAATTCAAGCTTGAAAATCGAGAATATTTGGCACTTGGCAGCTTGAAATCAAAGCTTTAAAATACGTGAATAAGATTATTTCAATCACTGAAAATTCAACAAGTTGAAGCTTAAAATGGTGTTAGCAATTCTTAGAAAGTACTAGAGAGGGGTAAGATTCTTCGATTGAAAAATTGCAACAAAATCCCAAGGCTGTATTTATTTTGGGACTCTCACGGATGAACTTAGAACTTTGCGTTCTCCGTCTCATACGAGTTTTAAATTTAAAGTCTAGTTTTTAAATCTTACATTCAATCCACACCCACAAATACCTATAAAATATTTTATTACTCTTTCCAATACTTCACATTTTATACACTTTTTTACTCTTCTTAATATAATATAATAATACAACATCAATCAATATTAAACATTGATTTGACATAAAGTTAAATTCTATCCTACTCAAGTCCCAAAACAAACACATACATTTACTATTCATTAAGAATTCTAAATCCCTGAATTTTAAAACATTGACTTGCTCCGCATACTTAAATCTCAAAACAAACGCACTCCAAGAGTTTTCCCTTACAAACTAATGGTACTTTTGGATTTGTGTTAGTGTAATAATTCATACAGTCATATTGTTGAAATTGAGAAAAAATATTATAATATGTAGGTTATTCTTAAATTGAATTTTACATAGATTTTTTTTAAATACATTCAATATAATACATATTATATTATATGAGCTCCTTTAATAATGGTTATTAGTGGGTAATAGATATACTAACACCCCTAATATGATGTTTGGTAGGACCTATGCATTACACATGGATCCTTTAAAATATGAAGCTCGGTATATAAATGTTTGTTTAATACATGTATATTTTTCATAAAATTAGTACACTTTTTCTATTTCAAGCAAATGACACCCAAGAAGGTCTCTATGCGGACGAGTTATTATGTACATGGAAGTTGAAGGATGTAATGACAATCCATAAAATTAAGATGTTACCACAATTAATCATAGATAAATATTTTAGGTCATCTTAATTGTAATTATATATAAAGTAATTTATTCTTATATGAAGGCATAAATCCTTAAAATGGGACCGAAAAAAAATATATCGTATTACAATGTGGAGTTTACTCCTAAATATAACTGGTATCGAGTTGGGACCAAATACTTTTATTAATATAGAGAGTTTGTTTCTATATAAAGTATTCCTTTAGGGGTTTTTACTCTATATATTTAGGGAAAATTTAAGAATAGAATGTCATGAACAAAAATACAATGAAAAAGCCTAAGCAGACATAGGGGTGGCATACCGTATCATACCGTACCGTATTGGTTATACCGTATACCGTACCGTAATTTATGGTATGTGAAAATTTATACCGTACCGTACCAAAAATTACGGTATACCGAAGTTCGGTATACCATAATTTCGGTATGCTAAAATCACATACTGTATACCGTACAGAAATTTCGGTATACCGTACCATTCCGAAATTTTCGGTACATATCGAATTAATGGTATATCGTTTATACCTTGATTATTTATTTAAAAAGTCTATATTTTATGAATAATAATCTCTTAACAACATAAATCTCCTTCAAAGACTAGTTTTTTAACTATGGGAACACTCAAAATAATTTTACGAATTCCAATTTTCAGCTTGAATAAGGAAACCCACAGAGACAATTCAAAATAAAAGGATAAATTTTCACACAAAAATGGTATCTCACTTCACCATTCAAGAACAGTCAAGATCCAGGAACAATTTACATGCAATGCCCATCAAATTATGGAGAACATACACTAAAGTGTGAATCTTTCATAAACCCATTTGTACAAAAATACTAATAGTAAATACTCTTTCATAACCTCTAGGTTTGTTTAACTGTCTCAAATATTAATTAAATTAAAAAAATAAAATATATTATATATTTTTCTAAATATGGTACGGTATATATCCAATGTATCGATATAACGGTATACTGAAAAATATTTCGGTATACCGATATACCAGGATTTTTTAAAATTTATACCGTTATCATACCGAAAATTCCGATACGGTACCATGCCGTACCGAAAATTCCGGTACGATACCATGC
Source organism: Stenogyne calaminthoides (assembly GCA_037126765.1). NCBI lineage: Eukaryota > Viridiplantae > Streptophyta > Magnoliopsida > Lamiales > Lamiaceae > Stenogyne > Stenogyne calaminthoides. The sequence continues at coordinate 4,236,662 of JBBCBC010000026.1, read as the reverse complement.
CGTACCTAAAATTTCGATAAATTTAGTATATTTTCGATACGGTAAGCCGGTATACCAGTATTTTTGATAAATTTTCCACCCCTGAGCAGCCACGCCCTACAAATAAGTCAAGCCGTCTCACAAGCAAAATGTGCTTTACGAGAAGAATTCAAAATCAACTTCTTAAATATAAGAAAATCAAGCTCCAGCTTCTTAAATTCAACTAAATAATATTTAGTTCAACAAACTCACTAAATAATACTTCTTTAGTTCAACAAACTCACGGTCTTAATCAAGCTTACATTATTTTACTCTTCACACAAATAGTTTCATGCAATAAAAAGGTGTGCTGCATAAAAAGTGATATATTTTACACGAAATTAATATCATCATTATTAAGTAAAATGTGATTATTTTCAAGTTAAAATTGTGGAATTAAATTTTAAATAGTCCCATAATTTTATACTTTTTTTTATTTAACCTCATAACTATTTTTAGAACGATTTAATCTCATAATTATTAAATTGTTAAATTTTCGTCCCATTTTTCCGAAAATCACCCATAACTAGTATTTTTTATAATGACTTAGTCCCACAACACATAAGATTAAAAGTCTCAGGTCTAGTACAATTTTCAATAGTACTAGTGAAACTGTGAAACAATGCCACTTCAATCTTTAGGGTCCAATATTAAACAGTTAAAACATAAACACAAATGGATTATGAATAAGTTCATAGGCAAATCTATCAGTATATATTTATTTTATATCCTTAATTCGATCCAGAAATCAAGCTTGCTCCAGGCTTATGCACAAAATTAACCATATCATATTATATAGGCTTAATTGCTAATAAAAACACCACCTTCCACTTAGCTACAATTTAATCTAAAACTTTGAATAATTACAAATAAAACACCATTTTTAAATCTTATTGTAAATTGTGATTGTGAGGGTCTCCTTTGTGCTTGTTACTTTTAGGGGTCAATCTGTTGGGTTTTGGAGTCTGAGTTGCGGAATGAGTCCAGGGAGGACAAGACGTTCGACCTAGTTGAGGTCGTGCACTTCCGCTCCAGTGTCAGTCTCCAGGTGGAAGATTGTTGGGTTATGGAGCCTGAGTGAAACAAGATGCAGGGCGCAGGAGGCGCTCGACCAGCGCTCGAGGTCGAGCAGGTGTGCTCGGTCGAGCGCCCCCCTATACAGCGCCATGAGGGCGCTCGAGCAATGTATGTGATAGCAGAATCGCTCGACCAAGGGCTGAGGTCGAGCGATTCCGGAGGCCTGGACGCGGAAATAAGGTTTCAGCCAGGATGGGCCAAATCTAGGATTTTGGCCCAGTTTCCCAGTTCGGGTTTTTTGTATAAATAACCCCTAACTACCCCATTGTATCTTGCACTACTTGCACTATCTTATACGATATAGTAGATCTCTCCTGGCTTGGTAGTGCCCCCAGATGTAGTCAGTTTGATGTACTGGGTAACCAAATTGTTTGTTCCTTAATCTGTAGTTCCATTATTTTCTCCTATAATTGCTTGCTTTAATTCCTAACACAATCCTAGTTGGTTTTTCGTTATGCAAAAGAACGACATTTGAATTAAAGGATGACTACATCAATTGGTCACGTTAGATCCGGGTAAAAAAGAGATTGTTCGTAATTCTAATCTGTAACAATATCTAGAGGTGATGATTTATTTTCAATATCCAAAGTTTTAAATTATAAATTTAGTGAAGGGGGTGATTTTATTTGTAATGAACCCTATTTTATATATAAAAACTGGCCGAACAAAACTGACCAATATGAAAAAATGATTTTGGGACCAAAATAGTGGGTGTAGGGATCAAAATCGTGAAATATCGTATTCTGTAGGACCAAAAGTGAATTTTACACTCATACGGAATGAAATTTTTTAAGAAAAAATTACAACTAAATACAAGATTGAGTAAACTATTACAATCAGATACAAAGTGCAGAAATTTGAACTAAAGTACGTGGCACTTTAGTTCAAATTTGACCTTAAGTGCAAAAATTTTCTGCATTTTATATCTGGTTGTAAGTTTTTTGGTGACTTTATAGTGGAATATTTTTCTCTCATTTGTGAAATGATTTAACACAAGATTTTCTCAATACAGAAATAGAAGGGAGAAACTGAAAGTGAATTGATTGAGTGCTTTTTCTTGATGCTGGTAATAAAAGGTGTGCTACATCATGAAGTTGGTGGGTGGGTTGGGGTAAATCCGTAAATGCTTTTCTGTTGGAATTTTGGGATTAAATTCTCGGACCATTTTCTCCACTTTCCCATGATTTTAACTGATTAATTCTTCACTGGTAAATTTTAAACCATTGACTTTGAGAATGCTTTTAAATAAATGGTTCTGGTTGAGTGAAGTGGCTAAAGGGAGACCAGTGGAATCAACTCCAAACTGAACCTAATGCTTATATTGTGCAATATTGTAAACATGACCTACTCTTAAAACTTAAGGTGTTCTAATCCTATTCAAGTATGCACTAATTACAAATAGAAATAAAAATTCCAAATTAAGTATTATGCAAGTTATAATTTTATTTTATTTTCCGATTTTAACCGTGCTCAAGTTCTAAAAAAGGAATCAATTGAGCTGCGGGAACATCAACTTTGAATTTCAAAGAGAAGATTCTAAAACATATTTATTCTGACTCAAATGGACATCAATTTTGAATTTTAAAGAGAAGATTCTAAAACATATTTATTCTGACTCAGATGGAGAAATGCATTGGAGCACCAATGTGTATCATGCACCCGAATTTACATATAACAGTTTTATCTATTACCAGAAATAAGTCATTCATGAATATTATTAGGAAAGTCATGTGGAAACTAGATTAAATGCACATGATCACCAATGTATATCATGCACCCGAATTTACATATGGCAACGTTCATAAAACAAGTCTTTCATGAATATTATTAGGAAAGGCATGTGTAAACAATCTAGTTTCACTTTTGTTCCATACGAACCAAGATGAGTGCAAATTCTCGTTCTGTCAAGAGTTTTAACGTTTCAGAAACGAATGATCAATTGAAAGAAAATATTTACTTCAGATTTTTCGAGTAAAAAAAAATCAAATTCCTAATTATTCAAACCTTAGTCGAATTATATGTACTGATCATTGTAATCTCTTAGATCCAACCCCTCTCTATCATAATTCTGTTTTATTCTCAAAGAGGCAAAGAAATGGATTCATCATCCCATTCAAGTCTTGTAATTGAGTCATGTTCGAACTTTAAACTACCCTAACCAAAAGTGTTCAGAAGTGTTCAATCTTTTGCTTTACCTTAATCAATAACAAACACCAATGAAACAGATTTACATCATCTCCAAGCGCATAGATGTGGGTATATAAATTATTTAATCATACAAGTGAAGAACGCCACAACTCAAAACCGATGAACACACTATTCATTTTTTTTATATTCTTTGTAAAGCAAAAATGAAACATAAAGAATAGCACAGAACCTGCTACTACAAAAAAGAAATTCAGCTACACAGTGTACGATGATACTCGTAATTAAATCCTCAGCGATTGAATCTGATAAACTTGACCCCTGCAAAAACGCAACACATTTTACATGAGGCAACATCCAGATAGATTGCACGAGCATAATTCAACTTACCAATGAACACGGGAGTAAATGAGCCGAGTCAAGTAATGTTGGGCTCGAACTCTACTCGAATAAAAAACACGAAGCTTGAGATTCAAACTCGGCCGAGCTCAATTTTTTTAAAAATCGAGCATGACTCGAGGAAAACTCAAAATACTCTAGCTAGACTCAGCTCGACTCGATAACTTTCACAATTATAATTAGAGATTTTTTTATATATAAACAAACCGAGATATTTGTAAATAATTAAAATATATTTTGGATAAAATAGTAAATTTCGTGAGCTCGATTAGGCTCGCGGGGAGGTCGAACTCGAACCAGTTAAACTGTTGAAGGATGGGTTTACTGTCTGAAATTACAAGTTCAGTTCAAAGAAATGGAATAATGTACAACCCATTCAAGCATGTTCAATAGAAGCTGAATAATTTCCTCATGCATGATTGATGCATGATTTATGACAGCATGTTCTATATGTTTTAAACATAGAACAGATTAGAAGAGCGAAACTGTCATATACAACTTGTAACCTCTTACCTCGTTAGAAGAGTACCAACTCGATCGGGAAGCTTCTATATTGAAACAATGTGTATAGCGTGTTCATCCACTTGTAACAATTAACTACTTCACACAGAATCTACTTCACCAGCTTCAGAGCCAAATTTTTGAGCGAGGAATTCATCGAGTAGCCCCCAGTTTGGTGGACTAGATTTACTCGAATTTTCAGAAGGTAACGATCTGATGCATCCAAGTATATGCTCGATATCGCAGCGAAGACTGGCAACATAATACAATAATTAATTAAATATCAGAACAAAAAAAAAGATATATATATATATATATATATATATATATATATATATATATATATTATTTTTAAGTTTCTGTGAGAGGGCAGATGTCAGGTAGGCTCATGAAGCTAAAATCATCTTAACAGAAACAAAAAAAGAAACATGCGTCGTTTCAAATGATACGATTGTATCTTAATTTCACAAAAAAGAATTGGCAAATTGCTACATACACAGACAGGTTTTTTTTTTTCCAAATAATTTGTGGACATTTTTTTAACACTAAATCCTTCCAAATCCTCCCTACATGATTTCAAATCCCCTCAAACTATAAACAAAGGCCTAAGTGTGCCAAATTGTTTGAAAGTAGTACACCTCTTTAGCAATGTAGAACAACAGTAACTCTTGTCTCCCCAATCTCTATTGCACATAGTAAACCATTTTATTTCCAAGCAAAAAGAAGAGAGATATAGGTGAGTTTAATCAGATGTGAATTATGATATTCTCATTTCTATAGAGGAATTATCCTGGTTTAAATTGTTTATTGATTTTAGAAACTCAAAAGCTAATAAAAGTACTGTTTTCAAGCACTTTCAAGACCTCCATCAAATGAAGCTCCATACAACAGAGACAAATTCAAGCATAGATTATAGATTATACATGTATACGAAATCATACTTTTTTAAACCAGTGCAAATTACCACCACACCCCCCACACCCGGCGAGTAAATTAATTACAAAGTACCTGCGTTTTGCTTGTGGAGTGCTCATCTCTAACTTCGAAATTGCATCAGTAATTTGGGAGTGCAAAATTAAAACCACTTGCCTGCAGAAGCATGAAATGTAAGAACTAGATAACATATAATCACAATGAAAATCATACTGGACCTCTATCCAACTCTCTGCTATATCTATGTTACACTAGGATCTTGCTATTTGATATTACAGGAAGCTGAAGACTCTATCCAAAGCAGCTTATTTGATGAATACCCTAATTTAGAACTCTAGTCTTACTATTGGTACAAGACAAGCCTAAAGAGGCAGTTAGACAGATGTGTTTGCAAGTAAAGCTTGTGCATCACGACAGTGAATAACACAACAAAAACTACACTACTACAGTAACATATAAATAATGAATGTGAAATTCTGGTGATGGATATTACCCAAAAATAGCCTGAACGTCCTCTTCAAGCATGTGTTTAGATAATGTACGTAGAAGATATCCAACCTCCTGTGACAATTAAGTGAAAAAGAATTAGAGGAGAGATGCATGTTTTGTTCAAGAGAAATGTTGTTTCAATAGAATCTGAAAAGCTAAATGCAGAAATGGAAATCCAAAGCACATCAGGTGAAGAGATCCAAGTTGGAAACAAATTGAGATGCAATAAATTACCCAAATCAGACACTGCATCAGAGAGTGCACAATGAAAGCATCAGCACAAGAACAAAGCAAGTGCATCTGGCTTAAAAGGTATAAGTTGTTATACTATAAAGTGATGGTTGCGAAACAGTTGCACGGTAAAACTGTTATACACAAGACCAACTAGGCAAAGTCTAATGTAAACCAGTTTTACAGTGCAGCTGGTTTGCATTTTTCAGTGTACTTTTAAATAGAATTAGTTGGTTCTTTAAAAGATAATAGTTGTTATACAGTATAAAGTGGTAGTTGCGAAACAGGTGTGCAGTAAAACTGTTTTACATAAGACCAACTCTTCTGAGAAATGTGTTAATGTTACTTCTTGCCAGTCCTGAATTTGATAAAGGGACACCATAGAGAGAAGATAGAAGTACAACCACAGCTTCACGATCTCACCTCAAAGTAAGCCAACACTTGCAATGAGCATTTCTTTAAAAAAAATATATATTTTTTACTTGCAATTAGCATCAATTTGAAAACTTTTGACTCTGTACCTTAGTAAGAGACCGAGCAAACTGACTAGGCTGTAAATCTGCATCCTCAGATCTATTCCAACCCTCAACAATTTGTGGCAAGCTGCGTAGATGTACGAACACTCTTTCTTTCATTATCTGAACCAGCTTGGAATGAATCTCATCACGGTGATTTTTATAATCCTAATAAATGTAAACAAACAAGTTATAATAAAGCATATAAAAGATTTAAAAGAAAAAAGTAAAATACATCTGATTTTGACTTACAGTTGCTACTCGATCGATCTCTGACTGCAATAGCACTTTATACGTCTCAGGAACTTTGAACAATAGAATTCTCCTAATTTCTTAGCAGATCCATAAAAAAGCTCAAGCAATTAAAAAGACTTCCATAGTATCACATGGAGAACGTAAAAAATAAACATGACAATTTCAACAAGCAACAGTTAAAATACATCTGAGGCTTCTCAAATTGTGAAATATTTCAGCTGCTAAAACAGAATAGTTTCTATATCATTATAGAGCATAATAAATATAATTTGCAAATCCATAACCAAATTTGGATATAAAGACTATATGCATCTGTAGTAATTATTCAAGGACATAAACATAGATTAACATACTTACCAGGTATAATGGCATACGTGAAACTTATAACCTGACTTGCCATAGCCAAATGTCTAGCAGTAATTGATCTCAAACCAGACACCTGCAGCCAATTAGTATTGACAAGGCCAATATGAAAACCCCAGTTAGGAAATTCAAGAATAGAAGTCGAATCAGATTTTTACGGTAGTGAAAGACATTCTTCGACATACAATAATACTACTTCTTTTATGCAAGTAGAAAGGTTGATCTAGAAATAATACCACATAATATTAATTGATACTAGCTTAAGACAAATTTAAGATTAGATAAACGTAGCTAGAGTTTCATATATATATTTTTAACAGTTACCAAGTTTCCAAAACTTCTAAAATAATTTAAGGTAATACCTGTAAAGCATTTGCTCCAAGAACAAGGTGAGCAGTCCTTGAATTAAATAATTTCAGGAGTTCAGCAACGCGATGAACTACTTCCGCAGATAACGTGGGCAAAAAATGATTCATATCAGCATATTCTGATATCATCTTCACCAAGTACAATCCACTGAAAAAATAAAGAAACCATTAAGCAAAATATTCCAGAAATTATGTGGATTTGGGAAAAAACATCGCAATAGATTAAATCAATATTCAGATAAAATTGGAGACAGCATTAACAATCACACTGTAAAAAGACCCAGTAGCTCAATGAGTAACCATAAGCCGCAGATTGTATCCACTATTAAAACACATGGAAAACTGAATGCCATTGGAGGTAGAGAATAGGAATGAAATCAAAATATGATGTTTGGTTGGAAGGTATGATGCCATAAATATTAACTTACATATAATAAAAATGGGGAATCCCCATTCGTCACATTATTGGGGGTGTGCCTTTCATTCCCCAACCCCCTAAAATTACCCATGTACATGTTTTTTTTAGTTTTTTGGTTCTCTAAGTTATTGTTTTTTTATCATTATATTATATTTAAACATCATGACTTTATGATATATTTTAATTCAAAAACGATAATGATAAATTCTTATTAATTAAACCAATCAACATCTATGGTTGATGGAATGACCTATGTATAAAACCAAATAACTTAATAACAACGAGCATAAACATCCCCATTCCATACTACTATCACTCCTGTTCCCATTCCTCTTAGCAAATCAAGCACCCTTTTTGTCTTAATGTGATCAAGAAAGGGAGATAAGCATAAAATGAGATCTTTACCAGTTCACCATGTGATATCCAACACCTCTAAAATAAAGCAAACGAAAGGCAGATTTCCCACGCTCCTTCACGCTGGCACTGTTTCCATGAGATGAAGAAGTGCTAACATCAGAATTTCGGGATGAATCAGTGTTTGGAATACGATCAACATGGGTCCCATTAGAATCAGGCTGTTCAATACTTTGCGATGAATTCAATGGATCAGCATCTGGCTCATTAGAACTTGTTACAGTGTCATCAGTAGCTGCACCACTCTCTTCAGCAGTCACAGATTCTGAAGAACACAGTGAATTGACAATGCTCTGAAACTCATCAGGGACGTCTATCTCAGACCAATTTTCTTGGTCAAGTAAAGCCCTCATCTTAGACATCTGTGATAACCAACATAAAAGTTAGTCCTGACTTATAGTTGATCAATTATATTCCCCAAAAGTTGGCACAAATGGAACTAACTCGAGATTCATGCTGGAATTCAATGAAGGATTTAGCTTGTGACTGTAGCGTTCCACGAATGCTATACCCCAACCTTCCACCGATCTGTTTATGTAAGGATATTAAGACATCAGAACTACATCAATACGTTCATAGACTACATTGCAACCAAAGTTGTAAAGGGTGAGAGGCACATGGGGGCGCAAAGCTGGTTCTGGCGCCTAAAGCGCAATCTCCTTGAATATGGGGCACAGAAATTTAGGTGGGGGGAAGTACAACCGGAAAGATGAGCTTTTTTTAGATTACTAACAAGCTCCTATAGCACTGATAATGAATATAAATATCCAATACACAAATTAAAAATGATAAGCAAAACAAAAAACCCAACAAAATAAAGTTAACAAACATTTTAAATTATGTAGAGACGCTAAATTCTGAGACCAATGCGCCTTGCACCTCTTACGACTATGTGTAAAACTATTAGAGGTAGCACATACCTTCTCTGTTGAACTGATAAATTCCTGGCTAATGTTATAAACACCGAGAAATTCCTGAAGTTTAAGTTTGGGATGAATTTGAGAACGGATTCCAACAATTTTTGCCCATCTTCCATGAGCAGCATCACAAGCAGCAAAAAGAGCTTCTGCATTCTCTCTTAAAATATCCGCTCTGTCAAAACAAAGAAAGAGATTCTCATAAACAAGAGCATCTTCAGAATGGAAACACGCATTATTATCCCAGTTTTGCAACAGGAATTTGATATAATAATTGAAAATAACTATATGATTAAAGCACAAATTTGTATAATTGAAAATCAATTTGAAGTATGACAAAGTTCTGAAGAAGCATTGGTTTTCGAGAGAAATTTCAATTGTGTCGATAAGATGAGAGTAAGGGTTATATCCTTGTCATATTACTTCATCTCAAAATCTTATTACTCGAAAGAACTACACTCTCAGGCAGCTCCAAAGCGAATATGACCAAAAAAACATAATACGAGAGAAAGAAAGAGGATTTCACCGGAAATTTCTTGAAAGGTTTGGATTTGCAGCATCATATCCTCTCCCTTGGATAGGCGTCATCCTGGCAGCAATTTGGGAAGATAATGGACTAGAGTGACCATCTGTCTCTTGAGCTGTATCAGCACCATGTGCAATGGCAGCAGCAACTGAAGCAGCAGCATAGTGACCTCCAAGATTGCCCATGATCCATTCAATTGCTCTTTTCACTTCAGAAGCCCGCAATAAGTGTGTCTGCATTCACTAAAACAAAATAATCAAGTTATGCAATGCCAGCATCAGGATCAATAATCGTAAGCAAGGACTGATGCCATCCAAAAGCACATCCCTATAAACAACATATCCATTCAAACTTGAGTTTCTAAGTCCTTAAGTTTTGCCCTATTTGATACTTTTACCTTGAACAGAAAGGTCATAAACCTCCAATAGGATTTTGATAGAGTTAAGACAACTTGAGAAAATAAAAATTAAATAACTGGAATAATATTCCTCAAAGAGGACCCAGAGATGAATCTCTGCCACAGCATATTATAGCCGCCAAAAAACATAATGATTGAAAGATAATCCTAACTCTAGTGAAAACCTTATTTAAATAGTCTCAAACCTGTACCTAAATTAAGCCCTAAGCAATAAAGCAGGGCAACTTATTCAGACTAAAATTAAAAAGCTCAACTATAATAATACTAATAGGATAATAATATGAAGTGTATCAAATGTTAAGAGTCCTTATGGAGTGCAAATTAGCAATATAACGGCAAAAGCAGGTTGGATTACTGCCACAAATGCTATGAAGAAAAACCAAGTAGCATCTATTTAGTATTATTAGACAAGTATAGAAGGGAGAGGAAGCACTTGACACTGGAGTTTTCAATGACAATGGAAGGATATGTATATAAATGTGCACATAAAATACGTATTTCTCAACCAATGCATGGGTAGAAGAAAATTTACACAACACTTTTCACCAAGTTAAGATAAAGAACTTTACAATTTTATCCAGCTTTGGTAGTTAGAAATTAACTCTAATAACTTATGGATGACGAAAATTACCAGTTAAATTTAACAAAATTGGGAGATTGTATAAGCATCGACTCCATTGTACATTCCACATGTTTACTTGTACTTGTTTATACATTTTCAAGTATAGTATTGGGAAGTTACAAAAATTGCCAAGCATACATTACCTGCACTATTATGAAAATTTCCTCCAAAAGTTTCACAAAACTATCAGGTGACAGACTTTTCAACTTGCTACCAACTGATGAGCCCCCACCTGAGACAGAATTACAGAATGAGAAAACTTTGAAAATCACAGTGTTACTATGAAGCCAGACAGCATTTTGACAGAAATAATTCCCTCAAAGCCCATCCTGGATTTTTATTATCGGCAGTTGGCAAAGAAGATATTGTGTGTGCAAATGGTCAAATCAAATGCAAGTGTTCTTTCAGCAGAAATCAAATATACATTAAGCGCACTGAACCCACCATCAGTGTCCCCAATTCCCTCCCCCGAAACAGAATCCGACTCAAGAGGCATATTCAAAACTGTCATCTTGACAGAAGTCTTTATATCAGAAGCAAGTGTATCTCTGTATAATCTCAACACAGCTGGTAATTTTCCCTGAAAACATCAGTTGCAAAACAATACTTGAATCCACAACTATGAAGTTTGCAAGAATATAATAAAATAATAAACTGAAGAGAAAGCAAGTAAAACTTTGCTCTTCCTACTTGAATATCAACAATATTGAGCAACTTGACTGGGTAATCAATTTACAGGGTCATGTACAAATATACCATGATAACCTGTTCAGCAAAGACACAGGAAATCAACCGCTAGAAAAAATTTAAGCCTCCTTCAATTTGGAATATTTATTGATTTTTTATTTATTTTTAGATTTGATCAGGAAAATCATCATGCTTGTATGAGAATCAGTTCTCATCTAATTACAGGCTAGTGAAATGCATGAGAGCTGTTTGTATTCTTATGAAGTACAGTGTTATCCATAATGTTGCAATCTAGAAATTATGATATTAAAATTTCTAATCATACACCAATACTTGTGCAGTAGTACGGAATTTTTGAAAATAAGCAATCAGCAAAGAGATATGGGATCATATACGGACAATTAGTTTAACATTTCCAGAAAGAAAGATATTGATCAGTTCAATAGAAAAGGATCGCCCTGACTTACTGTTCGAAGCAAACCAATTATAAGGGGGAGAAGCTGCTCTTGAAAATTCGATGTTCTTTCTTCGTCCAGTCTAACCTGCAAATTTGAATGCTAGTATTCAGAAAAGAGGCACTATTGGAAAATGTAAATAACAACCCAGCAAGCAAAGAGAATATGTAAGCGAGTTTATATGACTATTATAGGTGAAAATGGGCAAATAAGTGCACAGGTGTAATATAATTGGCAAGATACCAAAACATATGTATTCACATGACACTTGAATACAAGCCAAGTCACTGGAAGAAAAACTGACTGAATTCCAACGAGTTCAGAAGAAAAAGAAAGAAAAAATATTGCACACTTAGTTTATATGGAGTCATGGACTAGCAAAGTACGATAGATAAGAGGAGATAATCCATGAGTTTTAAGTTTCACAGTAGGTTTAACAAGACAGACCTGTTTCAGACTGAAGCCTTGCTGGAAAAATGGATTCTCATATCATCTAAAACATAGGTATTGCAAAGTGATACACAAAGATTATTGCTCAGTGCTCACTTAGCATCCTAGTGTGGAAACAGAAGAAACTGACTTGAATAAAAGAATGCAACTACGGCGGAACCATAGAAAGGGGTGTGCAGGTTTCAACATAACTATACAACAATAAGCTTACTTCATCATATCTTCCATTTGAGATGACAGCAGACATTGTTACTGATGCATCCATATTTTCAACACCATGCAAAGATGCGCGAATAAATTCTGCTGAAAGAATGCTACAAGAATGAATATGATGAGTCAAAATATCAAGCTAACTTCACATTGCAACCATAAAACATTTAGTGGATATTTAAAATAAATAATATAGAGTGATCACTGCAAACCTAATAAGATAAGTGATAAGTCAATGAAGCCACATCTTCTAGACAAGTCCTTAATAAGAACCAAGAAAAAGTGTGCAGCACAGCATTAAGGTTTTAAAAACTTAGGTAGATCTTGGGAAGACTACAGTAGCTCCTAAGGAACAGAGTACTTACAGTTAGAAATTTAAAAGCCTACAAGAAACACTAAGAAAAGCTTTGTCTGGGTTCAGCTACAACTAAAACCATTCTAGTAAAATGTAAAGATTATCATTATTACATAAATGACTTCATTAGTATGTAATTCAGCATACAGCTTTACAGTAAAATAAAAAAAGGAGACAGACATATAGTAATAAAAAATAAATTAACACTTTGAAGTAACAGGTCGTGGCTTCATGTCAACCTCCCGTATCATGCATTGTCTTTTTTTTGTCGATATTGCTTATGGACAATCTTTTAGGTTATCATTCCCAAAATCTCTAACATGGCTAGCAGTATTAATAACTTACAAGTTACAACCAACTAACTGGAATAGGTTTGAGCAATGGAAAAAACTAAAAAGGAGTATGGTAGATGAGATGTAGGTCACGCTACAGATATGTGTGCAGGAAATATCATGGGATAGAAGAGAGGGAAGGTTCATTGTATGAGCAGAATTAGACCTTCCAGGAATAGTTGACAAAAAGTTGCAAACCACCTCTTAACTTGATTGGACCAGTCAGGCAGGTCTGTCAGGCTTTAATCCATACTTTTATCACATAAGAACATAAAAGAAACTGCACTGGGGCAAGGAGATAACAACAATGATAACAATTTTCTTTTTCAATTTTATACGATCATGTCCGTGATGACCATGGTTGATATGATCTCTAGATAAATGGAAAGGATTTATTCACCTCAGCCAGACATCAGAAAGAATATAGAAAAAAATCTTAGCCATCTTAACAAATGAAAAGAATAAGAACTTGCAATCAGCACCCATCTCAAAACAAGAGTAGACTAACCTGTTAACTGAATCTACCGAAGCTATTACATGGTCACGAAGATGACGAAAGCAATGTAAACCAATCAACTCATCTCCACCCTATCAAGACATGAACCATTTATCATATGGACAAACAATTCAATGTTAAATAAAAAAAAGAAAAAGACAATTTTAACTAATCAGAAGATTTGATGCTAAATAGAATGAAGAAATGCTGCTTCAACAATTTAAACTAGAAAATTATTTTGGTGTATAAGTTGAACAATAAAATTAAGATATAAAGCCGGTATAATGATGACTAGGAAGTTGTTTCAGATTCCAAAAACTACAATCAAGATTCAGCTATTGAATTAGTCAGTACATTTGTGACCCATTATATAAGGTAAACACACAAACTTATATATAAGTATAAAAGTAAAAGGTAATGGGTTGGCTTTTCCAGTTAAAATTCCAAGATTATCATGGAGAAGAGCTGTGAATTTCATAAAAACGTATAATGGATATACCATAAGTAAAATTAGTGGCTGAGGTTCAATTATGGCATTTCTCAACTCACGTAATAAAAAGAGAAATGCACGCATAAAAAATATTTCTCATTGATAACTAGTCTAAAACAGTAATCCTAAGTTTTGTTCACAGACAAAAATATGGAAATATTGGAGGAATAAGAATAACAAGCATAAGCAAAGGATATATCAGTAGCTGTGAACATACCATTATATGCCGCAGGTCATCGATAATGTCTAAAGCTCCAAGACAATCTGCAGATGCAACAAGCTGCAAATAGTAGGTGATAAAAGTGGTAAATCAACAAGGACTAGTGCACGTTCCTAGCAACAAGACAATTTAACTTAACCTTTTCAATTTCTTGAACCTCATCATTTTCTTCGTTGAAACAATTATGTAGATTTGCTGTCTAAACTTCAGTTTCATAGAGGATTCTTAGCATTGTATCATAATGTGTTTGGCATATTTCAAACTCCACTGCGATAGTGACTTATTCATAATATATAATAATGAATGATGAATACTTTTTAAAAAAACTCATGCAATGGTGTAGCATGAGGTAAAAGAAGACCCAGTTGGAGCTCTAACGTAAGACTTCTACACCAACCAAAAATTCAAAGAACTGGTAAAGGTTCATTAGGAATTGTCATGTGCAGATTAAGACCAAGACCACTCAAGGTATGACGAATAGGTTTAGCAGAGAACAATATTCTCATAATATAGTTACACCCGTTGAATCAAACCCATAGGTGAACCTGGGAACTCTACGCACTCTGGAACTTGAGTACTTTGGGAAGCTTTTAGGTGTGACTGTTAGAGAAATACAGGGAATGAGTCATCCCCTTCACACAAGCAGACGAAACACAACGTTGTATTCCGCTCGTCAGTGAATCCAATTTCCAAAAGTGAGTATCTTGTTGATTAAGGATTCAGCTTCATTACTGTCAACTTAAAATAATCTTCCCTTCAATAATAAACACATGAAACCCACAAAATTCAAGAGTACCCACACATGCACACGCACCAGCACCAAGCATAAAGGGTTTTGGTGATCGATACTTAAAATAGTCGATTAGGTATCACAATTGTAGACAGTGTTAGTAAATCAGCCATATGAGTCTTGTTTGTCAAAGTACAATAATCCATGATCCATATTCTGCTCATGTCCCAAAGTACGACTCATATTCCACAGCATCCAAAATTGAGATTCTAATTTCTAAATCAAGAAAAACATTCACATAATAAAGACTCACACCCGAAGTACTATTGACTATTGAGAGACCATAACTTCCACTACTACTTTCAAAGGCAAATTTAATACTTGAACTTCAAATGTATCAACTCCTACACATAAGTTTAGTGGTCCAACACAGTGTGCATTAGTTTAGACTAATGGACACATTCCACAGGGAGAAAGAATACTTACCAACTGAAGAGTGGAGAGAGCCTGATTGACTGATAGCATGAGCCTTAGCGTGTTCTGCAACGTGATCAAATCTCCACGCTTCATGCTCAGCTCCTGCACTTTCCTAGCCGAACCCACCAAATCAGAGTCCAAAAGCCTGATCGTCTCCTTCAATTCCCGTACTCTATCGCATCCTTGGACAATCTTCGTACTCAAATCCTCCAACTGCACCTGAGCCTCAAAAAACGAGCTCGATCGCAATGAAATTTCCTTCACCAAATGCAACTCCACCACATCCAAATACTGCGACAATCTCTCCTGCAACGCCACATTCTCCGACATTGTCCTGAACGGGCACGCCGCTCTGAACGTGGCGCCTTCCTCCAATCGGAAATCCTCTTTGAAATACAACGCCGGAACCTCCCTCAAGCACGCGACCAATGCCTCCCCGGCGGAGCCACCATTGAAAAGACCTCCCTGCCCCTCGTGATCCCTATCGTGCTGCCTGAGAATCTCGACGAAGTGAGAGTGAGACTCGGAGATGGAGGAGATGTAAGGCTGGAAATCGGATCGCGTGAGTTCAGATCCAGTTTTGGGCGCAGCTGGCAATGGCGCGAATTCGGGCACGGGAACGGCGGCGGCGGAGGACCACCAGCCAACGATGGAGGAGGACGGATTAGGGTTGTTTAGAATTGAGGAGAAACTCTGGCTACTGACATCGGATATTGTTTTAGACAATGACGACGCCGAAGTGTAGCTCGAGGGTTTCTTCGAGTTTCCGATCGGAGAATTAGGCGACCTTCCCGGCGATTGGGAAGGCGGCGAATCCATAGCTCTTCAAGATCTGTGCGTGATGGTAAACTCTAGAAATTTAACATGTAATCGGAAGAATATAATTCAAAGAACCCGAGAAGAATCCAAGATATTTTGAGAGAAATGGGTGTGCTTTCGATTCTAGAGATAGTGGAGATCGGAAAGAGTGAGGTTGATGAATTGGAATTTCTGGTGGATCTGAAATGAGATGGGAGAGACACAGAGCCGGGGCGAACTGGTTTGGTGGAAATCCGACCCCGCCATTTCATTTTTATGCGTATTTATTTATTTTATTTTATTTACTAATAATCGAACCCGTGCGATGCACGGCTGCAGTTGAACATTTGTTTTAATAGCGATAATATGATTTTTGCAAAAATCTTTAAGAATAATATTTTAGCTAATTCATATTTAATACGTAAATTTAAATTAAATTCATTTTTTAAGTACTGAAAATCTCGAAACACGCCGAAATATAAGTGAAAGGAGATAACAACTATGGTTCATGAAAAAAAGGTAGCGTTAAAATAATCGAAGTTTAAAAAGACTACATATTCCGATAAACCTCTCTGAAAATCACTTTTTTAGCTGATTGCTCATTGTCGCCGCACACCAAAATCTTCAAGCCCTTGAGATTGGTGACTCTCGAAATTGCCACGTAAAACTGATCGTGACTGAAAATCGATTTCTTAAAAAATATGCCAACATTTGCAAGCGATTTTCCTTGACTTTTGTTTATTGACATTGCATATAAGACAATTAATGGGGATTGTGTCCTCTGAAACTTGAACGGCAGTCTCGGGTATGACGGAGTCAGGGAAAATTTGGGGATCAACAACATCTCACCTGAATTGCTTCCGGTTATGACCTTGCCTTCCAGTACACGATCATCCATTCTTGTTAGGGCCAATCTAGTTCTGTTACACAGTCCCCTCGAATGATCTATATTTCTGAACAACATAACCGGAGTCTCAACTTTCAAAATCAATTCATGATTGGGGACGCCGGAACACTTCAAGCTATTCAAGAACTCCGAAGTATGTAAATCGGCTTGAGAGAATTCCATCTCATCTAAAAGCAGAGAGGGTCGGGAATAATCTATTTATTTAATTTACCTCGACACTCCCCCTCATTCGTGGACCGAATCATTGCCTCTGCTCTCTGGAGAGGAGGCCCAACTGAGTGGACAATTTAAATGGGCGGAGTGCTTCCACGGGAATCGAACCCACAACCTGGGCTCTGATACCATGAGAGAATTCCGTCTCATCTAGAAAAGCTCGAGCTTGTAGAGAGGGTCGGGAATAATCTATTTATTTAATTTCCCTCGACACGACAAGTATATCAACATTCGTATCAGACTTGCACGCACTATCGAAACCCAAATACGTTCTTGCCTCATGGTCGTTCATGTTTATCATGCATTCGTTAATGGATCGACGACCTCAAGAGTGGGCGCAAGTATGGCTCTGTCCTTGAAATATGTGAGGTTATCCCCGATATTCTTGAAGTATAGATACGTGCTACTCACAATTATGACAATAAGATTGTCGTCTTATTTCAATAAAAGGTCATCGGGCACTTCAATATCCGCGCCATCATCGGTCTCATCTCCAACAGTTTCATCGCCAATTGCTACCATCCACTCTGAGAAGGATTTAAATCCTCTCAATTCTTCAGTCGAATTTACGTTTTGGAGTCTCATATTTTTCGTCAATCTCAAAATTGTGCACGCGTCCCATAAGTATGAAGAATTGATTGTTGCACGCACGATATCCTGTCTGCGTCCCTTAGGGATGGCCGGCAGTATTTGATGGAAATCACCTCCGAATACAATGGTCTTCCACCGAAAGGCAGCTGCGAAGACGACTGATCCGTTAGTTGCATTATGTCTCGGAGAGTGTTATCAAGTGCTTCAATATAATGCCTATGTATAACTGGAACTTCATCCCATATTATTAGCCTGCATCTGACCAACAATTCTGCCGCTTGGCTTACCTATTTGATGATGCACGTTGAGTCCTCTATGATGTTGATTGGGATTGGGATGGAAAACCTTGAATGAGTAGTTCTTCCGCCCGGAAGCATAAGGGACATTATGCCGCTAGAAGCGATGTTCAAAACAATCTCACCCTTCGATCTTAGAGCTACGGACATAGTTCTCCAGAGATATGTCTTTCTCGTTCCTCCATATTCGTAGACAAAGAAGACACCTCCTCTGTTGGAGTCGATAGAGTTTTTTATCGAGTCATAAACATTCCGTTGATCGACATTTTATTTCTTGAATAGCTCTTCGTGCTCCCTTTTTAATTCGGTCTAGTCGTAGGCTAATTCCCTGAAAATCATCCTATTCTGGGTGACCAAATTTGGATCCAATTCCCATTCTGGTATTCCATCGTAATCGCTCGAGCACTTTCCCATATCACACAATAACTTGTTAATTTCGAAAAGGCACAAATTCTTTATTTCATCGTCGGTCATGTTTAATTTTGTTCAAATATTTTAACAAATTATAATTGTTGGTTTCAGTGTAAATTAACGATTGAAAAAGAAATATATTCTTCAATACTAAATGCATTTGCGTGAAACAGTTCATTTAATTATTGGTACCTGGATAATTCAAGATGTGTCATTGTTTGTACAAAATATCATCAGAAAGTAATGTCCAACACTTTTCCCACACCAACTCTGGGCGGCTTAAGTTTCTAGATGAAAGCAACGTCACAAAAAGTGTCTGCATAGACTGCGCAGATATCCATTGACTTGCTTCTGTTATTCCATCAATGTATTCTTTGTCGTCGTCCAACAAACCTCTGGCGTATCAAGCGTCCCGGTATGTTTTGTACCTGACATAGTGACATTGTTGTACTCCTTGAATTCATCATAACTTTTAGGTCCACAAATAATGTTTAGCAGTATCCTAAAATAATACCGCTCTCCCGAACCAGGGGAACGTAGCAAATGCGACCAATTGAGAATCCTTTTTGCCTCTTCACCTATTCTCGCTTATCTTTTTTCCAAACAAAATATTGTGGAAACTCCACGTAAGTCAAGTACTAAAAAACACCTATGAAATGGAGAGTAACTGAGAGACTTTCGTTGAAAAAAAAGAAAGGCTTTCAGTTTATTATATAGAGATTGAAATTCAAAGGTTGAAAGGAATTGAGATCATGCAAAGACATATTGCTAGAAAGATTTTGCAGATAAATTCATATCGTGCAACTCCATATAATAAGCTTCCTTTCCTTGCAATTAATAAAAGAAGAAAGTGCAAAGGTAACTTGACCTTCAAATTACAACATATGCATATGAGAACAATGATAGGCATGTTTAAGGTTATGCCCATATCACTTTAAGTTACGGAAATATTTTAAAATATTTATAATTTAAAAATTAATCTTGTAAAGAAATAATTTTTGGCGGAAAAATCTAATGATTTCCAAATTTGGGACGGTTCCCGTTTATATATATATATATATATATATATAGAAAGAAAGATATTCCAAAGTTCTAAAGATATTCCAAAAAAAATTTACACGAAATATTTAATCGTGAAATATTAATTCAAATAGAAAGGAGCTGAAAAATTCGCGAATTTTACACGGGTCGGACTGAATTAAGAAATAATTGCTCTCAGTTAACTTGTGTTACTATAAGTGCAAGTATATGTTTCATTAAGAACAATTTTGTGTTACTACGTGATGATGGAAAATAAATATATTTTTATTAATTAATGGTGTAATCTGATGGTATGAGTTTTTTGTTTAAGATAGTTGGTCACAAGTCAAAAGGAGATTCAAATAAAAACACATATGGGAGTACATGAAAATAGAGGGAGCGTTGTTTTGTTCATATAGTAACACACATTTCTCTTGACAACAATACATTGTTGTGGGTATAATATGTTAGTGTTAGTGTCCTAGAGACAATCCATTGTAAGGACATAATACTCAGATAATATTCAGTATTTGTTTAATGTTAATGTTTGTTTAATATTAAATATATGGCGTTACACTCATTAGAATATTATGTTTGATTGTTTGAATTTATTCTTATATGTGTTCCCATGAATCACTGTTGTCATTGAGTATGTGAGAACTCAGATGACTTAAGCTTGATTCTCAAATAGCCCCAATCGAGGATCATCAAGAATGGGATATTGATGATGCAATGGAGATTGGTGTGCGATCTGCATCATACTCTTAGAGAGTGTAGTAAGATCTCACTTACTACGAGATACTAGGTATCTCATGATGGATGCACAAATACCTTAGAGGGTATTGGTATACTCATCCGAGAAACCGTTTGATGTAGTTTCACTATATGTGTCTACGGGTGTCTCGGTTAGTGGGAGCTATGAGATACTCCTTTGACTTGAGGTCAATACGCACGACATGTGTGGAGTGATGAACTTTGACCATGACCGACGCTTGCACCCGTCTATGGGTAGATATGGCTTGGATTGGGTTCATCACGAAGTGCATGTGCGTGGTAATTGAGCCAAAAAATGATTCATTCCTCAAAGTGGATTTAGAGAGAATACTCATCTTCTCGTCATAATTGGATCTAAGTCATTGGCCAATGCACGTCAACTTAGACTTTGTGACTAAGTGTGACACTAATGATCAATTAGTGATTAGAGATAAATTGATTTAGTTAATTGAATAGACACTTCATCATGTTCAAGACTAAATCGAGTATTCGTGAATGAAATGAGGAAATCGCAATTGCTCACATTCTATTACAGGTAGTTGCACTTTTCTCGCAACGTACCTCATATATTGAGAATGTCTGATTTATTGTCTAGGGTTCAATTAAGACCGTTAGTTTGACTAATCGCTCGATATATGAGGTCCTATGGGTCACACAACAAGTAGTCCCCTTTATAGATTAAAGTTGGTTGATTAAATGTTAAATTGGATTTAATATTTAATTTATGGAGAATTAATTAATAATAGATTAATTTGGAATTAATTATTATTAATGTTTAATTAAATTGGATTTAATTAAATAGGAATTCCCAACAATAATATATGGAATATTATTATAGGATTTAATTATATGAGGAAATAAATCATAGAGATTTTCCACATATGGAAATTAAATTCGTAGAGATTTATATGGAGAAATAAATCCTAGGGATTTATACAAATAAGGATTAGGGATATTATTTCCTAATTAGGCTAGCTTAAGATTTAAGCTGAGTCTCTCCTATAAATATGAGCTCTTGGGATTTATAATTATCAGTTGTTCAAAATTCTCCATAAAATCTAGAGTTAGAATTCTCCTAGCAAATTCATCTCGGGATTCAACGCTAGCGAATCTGCGCGAATTTGTAAACGGGATTACGTGGATACCGTAGTTGAGAAATCTGCTCTTGAGTTGCTGTAAGATTTCTTGTTACTGTTTTTCGTGTTCATACTTGCAATTATATGTTCGTTGTTGGTGAACTGTTTAATTCCGCTGCGCATGTTTTACGTGTTTACGTGCCTCTAAATTCCAACAGTGGTATCAGAGCTTCAGGCTTTTTGTTATAATTGCTTTTTGGTTTTAAAATTAAAATTAATTTTTTTTAAAACCATGGGGCACGGTTCTTTAGAAGAACCGCACCCCTCATGTATTTGTTTGATTTCTGGGTATCACACCCACTCGTCTTCAACCCCAAGAATTAGGGTTAACCCCAAATTGGGGTTTTCGCCGCTGAAATCCATCACTCCACGGCCGCCGGCGCTACACCGCATCGCTGGAGGCCGGCGCTAGGCGCCGTGCCTCGCGACGCTTGCGGAAGCCCGCTGCGTGGTTCGTCGCGCCCATCGCGATGCAATGCTTCCGTCGTGATGCTTCACTCCCGTCGCGATTCGCTCACTCCCCGTCATGAGTCGCCGCCCTCTGTTGCGATTCACCTCCAAAACTGACACCGTATCTATTCACGGCGGTGCGCCCGGACTCCATCGGGACTTGGCCGGCGTGTCTGTCTCGGTGTTTTTCCATGGCGGCGCGCCACCGGAATCGAGACGACTCAGTGGCGGCGCGCCGCTACTGCGATCGTCTTCTCCGATTAGACTGGTTTCGAACCAGGTCTGACCAAGGGTCCGCGGCTCCATGCGTGCCCCTTCCCGATTCGACCGCAACCGCGAGTCGCCGGCAACTAGGTTCGGTCCGATTGACGTTGCCGTGAGCCGCGTTCTTCATTTTATTCCCTTTGCTTCTGACATTGAATCTGGAAGTTTTTCTAATTGTTTGGATTTCATGGTTCGGTTGCACAGTAGATTAATTGGATTAATTTGTGATGAAATCGTTAAAAATTTTTGAAATTTGGTTGATTTGGGTGATTGGATTGTCGGATTGGATTCGATTTGGTATGGGTGATGATGTTGGAGGGCTGTTTTGCAAATTTGATTTGAGACGGGCGGTCCCGTGCAAGTTTTGGAAATTGCAACTGAGACCCCGGAATAAAACAAATAATTGAACACTTTTGAATTTTTAATTAAGTTTAAATTTCTAAAATAAAATTGGTTGGACCAATAACAATTAATTGGATTAATTGTAATTTTAATAACCTTAAAACTGAAACTTTAATTTGGACTTAAAGCTCATTTTTTAAAAAAATATTTATTAAAACCCACTGTTAACTTGTTTAATAGTTTTAAATTAGTTAACCCGTTTTACAGTCCGCGTTATAACTGTTTGGGTAGGCGGCGCCCAATACTTGTTGGACCGTGTTAAATGCTTGGGTAGACGGCGCCCGTAATTGCTCAAATGTTACTTAGACATCATGATGGATCTCGATTAAGCAATTAATACCCCGCCTTTAAAATGTTCCTCACTAAAATATGTTTTTTTCATTAATTTGATAAGATGTCTTCCATCAAAATTAAGAGTAAACCGGAGATTTCGTTCCATTGAGTACTTAAAGACCCTCGTCTTTTGCTCGGATCTACATCTAACGGGACTTTTATAGGGACATGTGATGTCGCCGCTTGATGGTTGTAAACCAACTTAACTTTGTTTTGCTAGCCCTCACGGGGAACAAAGGGTAAGTGACATCAGTCGAACTAGGTTCCACAAACTAGGAGTTGCAGATGCCCTCGCTGGGATTATAATAGTAGTAATGTGGATCCTAGTCCATTATGATTTATATGTGATATAAATTCGTACTTTTCCGATGAGGTCGTTAAGTATGTGAAAATAATGGAGACAAAATAAATTTAAAAGGCCATATTTATTTTGATTGCTGAATATTGATCATAGAAATTATGTGTTTTGATTCCCGTTTTATTTTATTTCTCTAGGATTGTTGAAATGAATAACTTGTCATTGAGAAGCGTTTTGGAAACGAACAAACTGGCTAGGCCAAACTTTTTCGACTGGCACCGAAATGTTCATTTGGTGCTCAGACAAGAAAAGATTGAGTACGTGTTGGACACGCCAATCCCTGCTACCCCGGAGGCTGGTACTGAAGAGGCCGAGGCATTTGACGCCGAAGCTCAAAAGAAGCATCAAGATGATGCTTCCCAGGCTCAGTGTGTTATGCTCCTCGGGATGACTCCCGAGTTGCAAAGGCAGCATGATAGGATGCTTCCCTTCGAGATGATCAAGCATCTGAAGGATCTCTTTGATTCTGAATCTCGTTCTGAGATTTATGAAGTGATGAGAGGTCTGTTTAGATGTCGGATGTTTGAAGGAGGGAAGGTTTCTCCTCATGTGTTGAAGATGATAGGGCTAATCGAGAAACTTGGTCGGTTGGGCATTGAGCTCGGGACCAATGTTGCTGTTTATGCCATTCTTCAGTCGCTTCCCGATTCATATTCGAGTTTCGTGGTAAACTTTAATATGAATAAGACGGAATCGACTATGTCCGAGCTGCATAACATGCTAAAGACTTTTGAGTCTTCCATTGCTAAGGAAAAACCCGTGCTCATGATGAGTGCCTCTACTTCTTCTGCTCCGAAAGGAAAGAAGAAGAGAATGGGCAAGGCAAAGAAAGGCTCCAAGCCGAACCTCCTTAAGCCCAAAGGTGGGATTCAAAAGAAGGATAGGGTGGACAAGGATGTATGCCTCCACTGCAAGCAGAAGGGGCATTGGAAGAAGGACTGTAAGGTTCTAGCAGCTGAAAAGAAGACACAAGGTGTCTCAGCCACTGGAACAGGTATGTTTGTTATTGAGATAAACATGTCCACAAATGATACTAACTGCTGGGTATTGAATACCGGTTGTGGCTCACACATTTGTACTAATGTACATGGTCTCAAGTATAGCAGGGCAGTTAGGCCGGGTGAAGTCGCCATACACGTTGGGAATGGAGCAAGAGTTGCTGCTGAACGTGTTGGCGTTTATGTTTTAGATTTACCCTCTGGTTTTAGACTTGAACTTAATAATTGTTATTTTGTTCCTTCTATTACCCGCAACATTATTTCTATTCCGATGTTGGATAATGAAGGTTTTTCCTTCCATTTTGCAAATAATAATTGTTATTTTTCGCTTAATGGTGATGTTTACGGAAATGCTCATTTATCTAATGGTTTATATTTGTTGCATTGTGGACATGATATTCTTAATATACAAAACAAACGACTCAAACTCAGTAATCATGAAAATCCGACTTACTTGTGGCATTGTAGACTTGGTCATGCTAATGAGAGAAAAGAATTGCAAGGTTAAGAAAGTTGGACTACTTAACCCCATTCGATTTTGAATCTTATGAAAATTGCGAATCTTGTCTCAAAGGCAAGATGATCAACAAACCCTTTTCTGGGAAAGGGGTTCGTGCCAAAGAAGTTCTAGAGTTGATCCACAGTGACGTTTGTGGACCATTACCCACTCTAGCTAGGGGTCACTTCGGATACTTCATAACCTTTACTGATGATTTTTCTAGGTTCGGGTATGTGTATCTGATGAAACATAAATCCGAGTCCTTTGAGAAGTTCAAAGAGTATAAGGCTGAAGTAGAGAAGCATCTTGGTAAGAGTATTAGACTCTTCGATCAGATCGAGGAGGAGAATATCTTAGCCATGAGTTCACTGATTACTTGAAGTTGCATGGAATCCAATCACAATGGACTCCTCCCGGAACACCACAAATGAATGGTGTGTCCGAGAGGAGAAACCGAACCTTGTTGGACATGGTAAGGTCCATGATGAGCTTTTCCTCTCTTCCGACATTCTTATGGGGATACGCGCTTCAAACCTCAATCTACATTTTGAATATGATTCCATCCAAATCAGTTGAGCATACGTCATACGAGCTATGGCATGGCAGGAAGCCAAACTTTGCTCACATGAAAACATGGGGTTGCCCCGCGTTTGTGAAGAAGATGTTCACTGACAAGTTGGAATCAAAAGGTGAAAAGGGTTACTTTGTGGGATAACATAAGGAAACTAGAGGATGTTATTTCTATCTCCCTGAGAAACAAACAATGATTATTTCTAGGCAAGCCAAATTCCTTGAAGAAGACTACGTCTTCAAGGGACAAGGTCGTAAGCCGATAGAACTTGAAGAAATTCAAGAACCACAAATTGACAAGGAGACTGATATATTGTCAAAGCAACATGACAAAGAATCAGTGGGAGCATTCAACAGCTCACATGTCGGAAGTTTATCACTAAGTGATCCTCTTTCAGTCAATGGGAGTGTAATTGGAGTTGCATTGCCTGCGCAACGAACTCCAAGTAGATTGAATGAGAACAACATAGTTCAAACTCCCATTCAAGAGGCATCCGGAAATCTCAAGAAGCATCCGGAAGTGTCTCTCTCGAAGCCTTCCCGGTCAACGATGAGATCGCTGCACCAAAAAAATTTCACAATCAGAATGTGCAGTCTGAACAACCACAACTCCGTAAGTCCACTAGAGTTTGTAATCTACCCACTAGATATTATGGTTTCCTCGTAGAGGAACATGATGACGTGTAAATCCCAGATAAAGACAAACCTAAGACTTACACTAAGGCAACATTAGATGTTGACTCAAAGAAGTGGCATGAAGCCATGAAATCCGAGATGGACTCGATGTACATCAATCACGTTTGGGACTTGGTTGAATTGCCGAAAGGGGTTAGACCCATAGGTTGCAAGTGGGTCTTCAAATGAAAGACCGATGCAAATGGCAAAGTACAAACCTACAAGGCTAGGTTGGTGGCGAAAGGTTATAGTCAACGCGAAGGCATTGACTATGATGAGACTTTCTCACCAGTTGCTAAGATCAAGTCCATTCGAATTTTACTTGCGGTAGCAGCACATCTAGATTATGAGATTTGGCAGATGGATATCAAAACAGCTTTCCTCAATGGCAACATTGACAAGGAAGTGTTTATGACTCAACCTAAAGGTTTTATATCAAAGTCAAAATATAATCTTGTGTGCAAGCTTAAACGATCCATCTATGGATTGAAGCAAGCTTCTAGGAGTTGGAATATCCGATTTGATGAAGCTGTCAAATCTTTTGACTTCATCAGAAATTCGGAAGATTCGTGCAATTTATAGGAAGTGCATTGGGAAGAATATTGTTTTCATAGTTGTGTATGTCGATGACATACTCATTATAGGAAACAATATCCCACTAATGCAGTCAGTGAAAGAATGATTATCAAAGACCTTCATGATGAAGGATCTTGGTGAAGCCTGCTACATCTTAGGGATCAAGATCCATAAGGATAGATCTAAAAGGATGTTAGGGCTGTCACAGTCAACCTACGTAGACAAGGTGTTGAAGCGATTTGCGATGGAGAACTCTAAGAGAGGTTCTCTGCCGGCATGTCATGGGATAAAGTTGTCTAAGAAGGATTGTCCTTCCACAGACACTGATATCCAGCGCATGAAGGATATACCATATGCATCTGCAATTGGATCCATCATGTACGCCATGACTTGCACAAGGCCGGATGTGGCCTTCGCTGTCAGCACCACTGGTAGATACCAACAGAATCCGGGTGAACCTCACTGGATTGTTGTCAAGAATATTCTTAAGTACCTTAGACGTACTAAAGAATACTTCTTAGTCTACGGAGGACAGTTAGAATTGATGGTCACTGGCTATGCTGACGCAAGTTTCCAATCTGACTGTGACGATTACAAGTCACAATCGGGCTATGTGTTCACTCTCAATGGTGGGGCGGTTAGTTGGAATAGTTCCAAGAAAGAGACTACCGCGGATTCAACAATCGAAGCTGAGTACATCGCTACGGCGGAAGCTGCCAAAGAAGCTGTCTGGATAAAACAGTTCTTAAGTGAACTAGGGGTAGTTCCGAGTGCCAGCAGTCCAATAAAGTTGTATTGTGACAACACTGGTGTGGTTACGCAAGCTAAGGAACCGAGATCCAATAACAGAAACAAACATGTACCGAGGTGTTATCACATGATAAGATAGATAATCGCTAGAGGAGAGATAGAGTTAGAACGTGTCCCCACGGAGGATAACCTGACTGATCCTTTCACCAAGGCTTTGAGTGTTCATGTACACACTAGACATTTTAATGGTCTAGGGGTTAGACATGTAGGTGATTGACTCTAGTTCAAGTGTGAGATTGTTAGTGTTAGTGTCCTAGAGACAATCCATTGTAAGGACATAATACTCAGATAATATTCAGTATTTGTTTAATGTTAATGTTTGTTAAATATTAAATGTATGGCGTTACACTCATTAGAATATTATGTTTGATTGTTTGCATTTATTCTTATATGTGTTCCCATGAATCACTGTTGTCATTGAGTATGTGAGAACTCAGATGACTTAAGCTTGATTCTCAAATAGCCCCAATCGAGGATCATCAAGAATGGGATATTGATGATGCAATGGAGATTGGTGTGCGATCTGCATCATACTCTTAGAGAGTGTAGTAAGATCTCACTTACTACGAGATACTAGGTATCTCATGATGGATGCACAAATACCTTAGAGGGTATTGGTATACCCATCCGAGAAACCGTTTGATGTAGTTTCACTATATATGTCTACATGTGTCTCGGTTAGTGGGAGCTATGAGATACTCCTTTGACTTGAGGTTAATACGCACGACATGTGTGGAGTGATGAACTTTGACCATGACCGATGCTTGCACCCGTCTATGGGTAGATATGGCTTGATTGGGTTCATCATGAAGTGCATGTGCGTGGTAATTGAGCCAAGAAAAGAATTCATTCCTCAAAGTGGATTTAGAGAGAATACTCATCTTCTCGTCATAATTGGATCTAAGTCATTGGCCAATGCACGTCAACTTAGACTTTGTGACTAAGTGTGACACTAATGATCAATTAGTGATTAGAGATAAATTGATTTAGTTATTTGAATATACACTTCATCATATTCAAGACTAAATCGAGTATTTGTGAATGAAAGGAGGAAATCGCAATTGCCCACATTTCTATTACATGTAGTTGCACTTTTCTCGCAACGTACCTCATATATTGAGAATGTCTGATTTATTATCTAGGGTTCAATTAGGACCGTTAGTTTGACTAATCGCTCGATATATGAGGGCCTATGGGTCACACAACAAGTAGTCCCCTTTACAGATTAAAGTTGGTTGATTAAATGTTAAATTGGATTTAATATTTAATTTATCGAGAATTAATTAATAATAGATTAATTTGGAATTAATTATTATTAATGTTTAATTAAATTGGATTTAATTAAATAGGAATTCCCAACAATAATATATGGAATATTATTGTAGGATTTAATTATATGAGGAAATAAATCATAGAGATTTTCCACATATGGAAATTAAATTCGTAGAGATTTATATGGAGAAATAAATCCTAGGGATTTATACGAATAAGGATTACAGATATTATTTCCTAATTAGGCTAGCTTAAGATTTAAGTTGAGTCTCTCCTATAAATATGAGCTCTTGGGATTCATAATTATCAGTTGTTCAAAGTTCTTCATAAAATCTAGAGTTAGAATTTTCCTATCAAATTCATCTCGGGATTCAACGCTGGCGCGAATTTGTAAACGGGATTACGTGGATACCGTAGTTGATAAATCTGCTCTTGAGTTGCTGTAAGATTTCTTGTTACTGTTTTTCGTGTTCATACTTGCAATTATATGTTCGTTGTTGGTGAACTGTTTAATTCCGCTGCGCATGTTTTACTTGTTTACGTGCCTCTAAATTCCAACATAATAACACAATTTTCAATACTTTACACACAAATATGTGTACTGAAAAAATAAGTATGTGTTACGTGTACTGACAGTAACAAAGTATATGTACTTACAGTAACACATGTTTGTCCTTATAGCAGACAATCTCTAAGCAAGTACCGTTGTTTTTTCTTTTGCATGAATTTTATAGAAAAAATTATTTGAGCTAGTTCAATTCGCATAGGATTTGCGGATTTTTTTCTCTGTGTTTATGTGTTTCTCCTTTTGACCTACGTGTCATGTTTCACAGATTTTTCCTTATGGTAACACATATTTGTCCTTCTAATTATAGTAACATAGATCTCGGAGTGATTTTTGTTATTCTTCCTTTGCGCGAATTTTATTGAAAGATCTATTAGACCTGGTTCAACCCGCACAAGATCATCGAATTTTTCACTCTGTATTTATGCGCTTCTTAATTATTCTGACTGACGAGTCATATTTCACGGATTCTAGAGTATGTTTGTTTTAGGATTATAGTGGTCGGGCAAATCCCGGACTTTGATGTCCTAGGACACCAAAATCCTAATGAATAATTAAAATTTTGCTTGTTTTGGAATTTTATAGGTTAGGATGGTGAAAAGTTGATTGATGTTGTATTATTATATTATTATGGATGTATTAGGAGAATAAAAAGGTAAATGTTGTGAGTGTATTGAGAGAATTAAAAGTAGAGTAGCGATAGATGATAAAGTAGAGTAAGGTTATTGGGATTTCAAAATCCTTACTTTAAATCTAAAAAGTCCAAAGTTCAGCAGGTATAGTAGCGAAACAAACATACCCCTAAATCCATGATATATTTTATATAAAAATTTACCTAAAGTCATAAATTCGACTTACGAACTCATGTGTTCAAGTTATGGTGATGAGTTGGAAAATTTACAAAAATATATATTCGAAGACAACGTCGTAGTTATAACATAATTGAGTAGAGTGTTTGTATGATGGGGACGAGATCGCGTTAGCGATTTGATTAATTATAACAATGATTTAATTAGGAAATTAATTTAAGGGAGATGCTAAATTGGTAGATTCTGCCCAATGCAGAATCATTAAAAAGCCTTTGCCCTCAATCAAGCCCACCAAAAAATCTGCCCTCAATCAAGCCCACCAAGTCTAAAATAGTCTTTTCTGCCCAGGACATAATCTGCCCACCAAGAATTACCCTTAATTTAAATAGAATATTTAATTTATTAGATATAATTTATGTTTACCTTTTAGGTTTTCACTCTTATTTATAGAGTCCAATTCTAAACGTTTTACTCAGTTAAGTTATTTTATAAATTAAAAAATATTATTGAGAGATTTTTCATGTTCCTCTTTGCAGATATTCCAATGATTGAAATCAACGGAGATTGAGAAGATTGTTCGTTGTAGTACACATTTCTCCCTGCAACAGTTTGTAAGTAGGCTTCGTAGTGGGATGGAAACATCACGTTCGTTCTAAGAATCCGCCCGAATAGGGTGAAAAATTATCGATTATTTTCTCCACGGGATGGGGACGGTATTCCCGCTCTGCTGGATCCTCGCCTCATTCCCCTGGTGACTCTATAGTTTAGGGTTCATTACTATTTACTATAATACATAAAATAGAGAGACTCATTACTCTAAGGTACAATTTATTTTTTTTGCACTTGCACATACATTGTCAAATTTGCATATTATATAATCGAATATGCAACTACAATTATATCTAGAGTAATAGCTAAAAAAATTGTACTTAGAGTTATAGTTTGAAATTTGTACCTTAAAGTATTTTTTTTCTATAAATTAATACTCCCTCTGTCCCAAACTTGACCGAATAGTCACTATTTGACCATGTTTAGCGAACGAGTTATTTATTAATATTTGAAATGATATTGAAATTTTTAAGGTGGGGTATGATAGTGTTACCCCTCATCTATCCTATCATGTCTTAAAAATAACTTTATCATTTCATATACTATAAACAACACGCTCAATAAAACACGAGCCAAAAGTGACTGTTCAGTCAAGTTTGGGACAGAGGCAGTACTAGTTATTTATTTATTAAAATATATATTACAAAATTATATAAATAAATATATAATTGAAATTATTTAATGCTAGAAGAAAAAAATAGGGATTAAGTTTTTTATAGTCCTGTAGCTTTGCATCGTTTTGAAATTGGTCCCGTATGTTTTGACTTTTTGATTTTGGTCCTGTAAGTTTTTAAAATTTTTTAAATCAGTCCTTTCACCTGCTATAGCAGGTCACCAATCAGGTAACAACCATATATGTAATTATTTTATTTTTTATTTTAATTTTAAAATACCACATAAATTTTTTTAATCCTAATGATTTTATGTCGGGATTTTTTGCGTATTTTTTTAGGTAGGGATAGTGATTTTCTGCGTATTTTGATTTATTGTTTTATTTTTTGGTCAGTTTAGACCCAACAAACTGACCTGATTTACTTTGTCTTTTAATGTACAAATTGTTTTTAAACCCGATAAAAAATCTGGCTAAGATTATTATGATTAAAAAAGTTCAAGTGACGCTTCGAAATTAAAGGGAATAACAAAATAATTACATATGTAGCGGTTACCTGCTTGGTAATCTATTGTAGCAGGTGAAAATGATCAATTTCAAAAATTTTAGAAACCTACAGGACCAATTTCAAAAATTTTAAAAATTTACAGGACCAAAATTAAAAAGTCAAAACATACGAGACCAATTTCAAAACGAAGCAAAATTTCATGACTACAAAAAATTTAATCCCAAAAAAATATTCACTTATCTTGTAGTGTATTAAGTTTGTTCTCAATCTTCTTTCTTACAATTGACTTGTCTCTTGCTTTATTTTATTGGGAGTTGCAATGAGTTATTGTTGTTGGTTCTTTTTGCCCGAATAGTCATTATTGTCTCGTTTTCTGTAATGTTGAACAAACACTCAAATATACTCCCATGTTTATTTGACTTTTCACAAAAATTAAGAATTATATTGAAAAAATAAATTAGACAAGTAAAATTTATATTATAACGAGATATTTTTCAATACAATTAGTGCATAAAGATATATTAGTAAATGAGTAAAAATATATTATTTTATAAAAAAATGAGCTTATACAATTGGAACATTCATAAAAAGAAATATAATTTATATAATTTAAAAGGAAGGAGTAAGGTCGAACTCCATTCAACTTAAGTACTGAAATTCAATGTTCAAATTTTTGTTTTATCAAAATCGATTTTTAAAGTTATGAGTTGATTTTTTAGGAAAGTTTTCAATATACAACTTATTTAAGAAATTTGCACCTCAAATCTTCCGTGTAGGAAAGCTTAAATTTTGCAAAAAAAAATTTAAAAAATAATGGTTATTTTATGTTCAAAAAGTTGACTAATATTTTGGCGCACTAATTTCATGGCTAATATTATAAATAAAACTAACTAATGTTTTAAGTGAATACAATCAAAACATATCAACTTATACTTTTTTTTAGTAAAACAATTAATATAATTAAATTGCACTTGAGTTGCAACTGGTGCACAGAAAAAAATGTGAAAAAATGTGTTTTTTACTTGTAAAGTAATATTGTTTAATATACCATGTAATAGTCAAAGTAGTCTTTGAATATAGTTTAATATATAGAGTAATATTTTATTCTTCAAAGTAAATATGTTATAGAGTTAAATATAATACAATATTATCTCTTTACAAAATAGTGTTACGTCTTGCAACAAATAATCATACATCGATTTTTTATTTTCTCATTTGATATTTTATCATCTAAAATGTAATATTATCTCATTACATATGTAATAATGTGGAGGGTGGCGACGCTAAATGGTAAAAAATGAACAGCGTCGCAGTGAGATGAAGGGAGAGAACAACCGTTATTGTGACAAAATAGAGACAATAATACCGCGAGAGTGAACAAAAGAACAACATCGTCGCAATTGCCTAGAGAAAACGAGACAGAGAAGAGAGAACATCGATGTTGATAGCAATTTTATCGGGTCGGGTAAATGAATTTTTAATGTGACTATAATATAAATATAATTAATAACTATTAAATATAAATTAATAAATGAATAAGAACAATGAGGTAGAACTCTTGAGTTCTTCCATTGAATATCATTTTTCGTATATATGATGAATGAGAGCAAAATGGAGAGACTCCTCTATTTATAGAGGACCGCCCTTAAATGCCAAAAATTACCCTACAAAAATCGTCTCAATCCTTTATTTTAGGATTTTATACAACTGTGGATATAATAATTAAAACTAGATCTATTGTACATTAAATTCTTTTGTATTGTCTCGTAAAATTCATGGTACTTTGATGTTTTCTCTTGATCTTATGGGGTCTGCGTATCTTCGGGTATCTGATCTCCTATCGACTGGTCGATTAAAGCTTAGATGGACCTTGCTGACGTATCGGATTACAGGCATATTAAAGGATAATTTGTGTTACAACAATTGCCCCCAAGATCGGTCTTTGACTTTGCTCGGAGTTCGATCTTGATTCATGTTTTAATAACATTTTGTCGTTCGTTGCATTTGAGGTCACACTCTTTGCCCACGTGCTTGCTCGGATGCTCCATGAGATCTCAATTATTTAGACCATGGCGCCCCCGTGTTGAGGGTCTTTGTCGCTTGTTGAGAATCTTTGCTGCTCGTCGAGAGGCTGAGCTCGTCAAAGTCTTGTTGCTTGTCGAGAGTCTTTGTAGCTCGTCGAGAGGCTGAGCTCATCAAGAGTCTTTGTCGCTCATCCAGAGTCTTTTTCGCTCATCGAGAGTCTTTGTTGCTCGTCCTCTCGTCGAGGGTTATAACCCGCATAATTTTATTATTACTGAACCGTGCAACTATTTTTTCATATTAATAGTTGCATGATTCATTATAAACAAGTTGTATATTTCAATATAATAATTAAGTTGTATAGTTCTAAAATGCACTATAAGTGCATGGTGTACCTGAATGCATACAAAACTTAGCCTATATTAATTTCATAATGCTCTCTCACTCATTCGTGGGGCGGATTCTCAACTCTACCTACAGGGCAGGAGGCCCAAACGAGTGAAGTTTTTTCTATGCTTTCTACAAGAATCAAACCCAGGACATTCGCGTGACTCTTTTGGCTCTGATACCACGAAAGAATTTCATCTCATCTATAAATCTGAATTTATAGGGATGTGTTGAATTAAATTTATTTATATTAATTTTCTAATATATACGATTTTTATTTTTCTTTAAGATCATGTAAAACTCTCTTAACAATGAAGGTAAAATATTCTAAATTTTAGAAACTTTTAAGCATAGAATATGTCGAGAATTATCTAGGTTTCTAGAATTTTTTTCATAATCTTTGGATGAAAAATTTCTCTACCGCCCATGGAGGGAATTGTTTACTATAATTAGAAGAATAATGTTTGTGAAAAATTCAGACATTGTAAATAAATATTCAGTTTCTAAATTTTTTTCACTGTTTTTTCACTTCTTAAATTATATATCACGTACAACCAAAATAATTATTAATTAAAATTATAGTATATATAATAATAATAATAATAATAATAATAATAGTGAAAAAAAGGTTGACTATTTCGAAAATAAGTATCGAAAAAACTAAGATTATAGCAATTTTAAATTTAAAAATTATGCATCACAAGGGAATATAATAGTTAAAAATTAAAAAAAATTATGTAAGATAAATTCTTATCACATATATAACCCTACTCGAATTATATTTAAATTACTATCTACTATTGATCCTAAATATGTGTTTATTTTCCTTTAAATAAAATAAAAATAAAAATATGTTTACTTTGAAAAATAAACCCTAACGAGAATAAGAAATATGAATTTATTGCATATTCAAAAAAGTAGTTTTATACCCACGTTCAACCAGGTAATTTTACTGTTTATCATGACAATAAAAGAGATGAGTAGAAATTAAATTGGTTGAAATTGAATGTTAGAGAATTATTGAATCTCATTATTGATTATAATTGAATGTCTAATATTTGAGCCTGAATCAAACTTTAAAATATAATCTCATATTTATGTTCCAAGTAATTATATAGATACAACTCGCGAAACAAGTTAGCAATAATGTATTAATCAATTTAGGCAGGTTGACCCCACTGTCTCCCTATTTATTCACACTCTGTGCGGAGAGCCTTTCAAGCATTCTTCGAGCTGAAAATAGAAGAGGGAGAATACATGGGAGTCGGGTATATCGACGAGCTCCGGCTGTTTCAAATCTTTTCTTTGCCGACGATGGTCTTCTTTTCTGTAAGGCGACACGAGAGGAGAGTATGGTTCTGAAAGAGTCTTTGGACTTATATGAGAGGGCATCGAGCCAAGCTATATACTATAACAAATCAGGTATCTACTCCAGTTCAAATGTGTCGGATGATCTTCGTGTAGATATTAGCACTTTTCTGGGTGTTTGTAATCCTTTAAATGCAGGTCGCTATTTGGGCTTGACATCTCTAATAGGGAGGAGGAAAATTGAAATTTTCTCTTATATTAGAGACCGTCTTTGGTCAAAATTGCAATCTTGGCGAGGGAAGAAATTATCTAAAGCAGATAAAGAAGTGCTAATTAAGGCGATTGCGCAGGCTATTCCGTCTTACTGTATGAGTACTTTCTTATTGCCACCTACCTTTTTGGACGAGTTGCATAGAGTGGTGAACACATTTTGGTGGAGTCGTGGTACACACCCTAAGAAAGGTGTTAAGTGGACGAAGTGGGAGAAGTGTTGGGGAATTAGTGTGCCCGGATCTATTCGAGGTGTAATTTAAATCAACAATTATTACTAACATGAATTAATCCTATTAATTCAAATAATAATCACAACAACATGCGTACAATTAATTTCACGTAAAAACC
This sequence comes from Stenogyne calaminthoides, assembly GCA_037126765.1. Taxonomy (NCBI): domain Eukaryota; kingdom Viridiplantae; phylum Streptophyta; class Magnoliopsida; order Lamiales; family Lamiaceae; genus Stenogyne; species Stenogyne calaminthoides. The sequence continues at coordinate 4,200,359 of JBBCBC010000026.1, read as the reverse complement.
TATACATGCGGAACTAGGAGTTTAAGTAAAACGTACCTCTTGTAAAGACAACAGTTGAGATGATGGATCAACCCAAAACACCTTCTCAAGGTGAAAATTGTCTTTTGGCCCATCCGTTGGGGAAAATCACCAAAAGATCTCACAAATAAATAAATTATGGAGGTCAAAATTAATTTTATTTTATTATCCAGAATAAAATTTTGAATTAATTATTTTAAAACATATTTAATAATTTTGACAGTTAAGGTTTTTCATTGAATTCTCATGCAAACACATTTAAATAAATTAAATACGAGCACAAGAAAAAATAAAACATCCATCAAAATAAAATAAACGCACATTGGGCATATATATCCAACTGTCATTGTTTAATTTTTTTTTCTTGTCTTGATGTTGAGAAATCTTCCGTCTTGAAAAAAAAATTCGCCACACCACGCCACGACCGGACGAAATAGCCCTAGAGTCGTCCCATCCGCGTAGAGTCCGTGGCTTCCGCCGTCAGAAACAAATAAGACAACATGGATGTCGCCAGATCCCGGCCGACCGTGTCGGGCTCGCACGGCGCCGCGGTGCTCGACAACAGGCACATATCGTGTGCGCGCCCCCAAAATTTCAATTCCGCATCCGCCCTCCACGCCAAGACGCATCCACGCGCGTCCGCCCGCCCGTCTTCGCGCCTTCAAGACGGCGGCAACGGGCACGCACGCTCGGGGCCCGACCCCGCGGCACGCACGACCTTGCTCGCGCCCATTTCGCGTGATGTTGGCGGCGTGCTAGCGATGTGCACGTGACACCTCTAGCACATTGCGCACGTCGCACGTTGCCCACGCCCGGTTCTAAACCTTCCGTCCTTGATTCATCGTCTTCGTCTCGATCCGATTATAATTTATTTAACAAAATAAATAAACCTACGATCTAGACTAGTCTATTACATTGAACAAATCAAAATAGCCTAATCTACCCGTGGATTTTCTCACGGGGCAAAAATCAATCTGAACGAATCGAATCAAAAACCACATTCATACGCATAAATTAAAATATTAAATAGCCATGACAATTGGATACCTGCAAAAAGGATCTAGCAATTCTACTATCCAATTTTCAAAATTTAATGAACAACAATTTAAATTACACAGCCCGAAACCGAGGCTCTGATACCAGTTGTTGGGGAATTAGTGTGCCGGATCTATTTGAGGTGTAATTTAAATACAAATTTAAATCAACAATTATTACTAGCATGAATTAATCCTATTAATTCAAATAATAATCACAACAACATGCGTACAATTAATTTCACGTAAAATCCTACACATGTGGAACTAGGAGTTTACGTAAAACATACATCTTGTAGAGACAATCGTTGAGATGATAAATCAACCCAAAACACCTTCTCAAGTATTCCCAAAAGTCCTTGTTCGACTATCCGGTGGAAGGATGCTCATGAACAATTTTAATAAAGGAGAAAAAGAAAAATATGTTGCACCACCTTTGTGAATTTCTAATTTTTTCAAGACTGAAATTGTGTTAGGGATGAAAAATTCATCCCCTATTTATAATATTAGAAGGGGGCGAAAATTTGGAGTAAATTAGGGCTATGGAAAAATTCTTTGTATCTTCTCAAGATACAATCTTGAATATATCTAATATATTCTATTTTCCATAGATATCTCCCAACAAAATCTCATCCTCATTATTATAGGCAATTTTTGAATTTCAACAAGAAAAAGAATCAAGATTTGGATCTCTTGAATTTATGAGATAATCTTGTATTCCAAGAATACTTATCTTCCATAAAATATTTTCAAGAAAATCAAGAAAATATTTTTTTTTTTTCCATAATTTTCGAAAATAATAGGGAAAATGAGGCAACAAATTATTTCTTTTATTTAAAGCCACTGAACGCTTTAAATTCATTAATATTTTTTTCCTTGGTGTAAGGTCAGCTCAACATTATTATCCATACCGGAAATAAATTCCACTTTCAAGATTTAGTATGATAAAACTTCTGAGCCCACCAAGGGGACAAATCAAAACGAGAGTCTCCTCGCACACATTTCTCTGTATTAAATCTTAGCAATTGTCATGTAATTAATAATATTGCCTAAAATATAAAGTATGGAATCGCGATCTGATTTCATACCCAACATAGATCAAAACAATAAATATTAATCACACACAATCCTATTTAAGGGACATAGATTAAGAAATTAACCACAAGTGAGGTCTAATTCTTCATCCCGTAAGTCAGTACGGAAGAATTTATCCTCTCTGTAGGTCCAGTTCAGGACATCAGAATGCACTAGTGCAATCCCTTGGTCAAGACAGACCAATCTGAGATTTACACATCAACCTATACCAACAGAGTGTTCAATTCCATATAGGTTGTGAAGATGTACTTATTTACAAGGAACTGTTAATGTGATTTTCTGTGATCGGGTATCACCACATTAACTACAATGCAATATGTACTAATTATTGAATGATTTGTGATAAATAAATAGCATTCATTCATATTTAAAACAACATCAATAAAAGATTTATATTCAGTAAATAAGAGTACATTACTCGGTTATATGTAAAAGCATACTATCACGTATATCCATAATAAGAAGGTGTGCAAACATAAAAGCGAAGGGGGGAATGGGCTTCCGAAATCTTCACATTTTTAACATAGCAATGTTGGGGAAGCTAGGGTAGCGACTTCAGATGAATCCGGAATCCCTAGTGAGCAGAATTTTGGAAAGCTAAATACTATCCTAATTCAGATTTTTTTAACTCGGATTTAGGCATATCACCTAGCTACATTTGGTGGGTTATCCATGAAGCCAGGGACCTTGTTCGTCGGGGACACAATGGAAAATTGGTGATGGTGAGAGGGTTCGATTGTAGGGTGACACGTGAATTGCGGATGACGAGTCTTTTTACATTCGAACCCATCCGGTCCCCACATTCGAAGATATGTTTATCAAAGATTTTTATGTGCCGAATAAAAGGGAGTGGGATAGGGAGCTTATTCAAGTGGTCTTCTCTCCACAAAAGAGTGCTAGAATTTTACGTACAACCAACACCGAATGGGGTGAGTGATAGGCAAATATGACACTTCTCGCCTTTTGGGATCTATTCGGTTAAAACTGCTTATAATCTGGCTACTCGTTTATTGGCTGATAATACAGGAGAGGATGACCCCGCTTGGCGGCTCATGTGGAAAGTCAAAGTCCCTCCACATCTCAAATCATTTTATTGGAGGCTTTGTAAAGTCTTCATGGCGGTGAAGAGTAAGTTGGGGCGGTGGTATCCTGGTACCGACGTCCTTTACCTGGTGTGCGAGGGAGAGAAACAAGTTGAATCAATCTGGCACTTGTTTCTTTATTGCAAGGTTGTGAAAGAATGTTGGTCTATGGTGAATTTGTGGCATAAAGTTGATGGCCTATGTTATTCTGTGGAGAGTCATGTTGACTTATTTTTACGTATAGTGAATGAATTTGAAGCTGATGAGATAGAAATGATTATGGCTATCACTTGGGCTTTATGGAGAAGCAGAAATTTGAAGATTTGAGAGGGGAAAGATATACCACCTGGTCTGATAGTAAGCATGGTTAGATCAACAGTGCATGAATGACAGGTAGCTCGGGCTCTAGCGGCTCCTAGGAATCCTGCTCGACGATGCTTGTTGTGGCATAGATCGAACCCAGGTTTTGTTAAGATCAATGTAGACGCCAGCTTCTTCTCGGCGAGTTTGGAGATGGGATGTGGCATGGTGATTAGGGATAGTCAAGGGGAGAGCATTGCGTTTCGAACCCTTCAGAGATGGATTAATGATGGTTGATGAAGGGGAAGCTTGGGGTGTTCTAGAAGCCATTAAGTGGGCTGTGGCGTTGGAGTTTGATAGAGTCGTCATAGAGATGGATGCCAAATGTGTTTATGATGCGTATGCTTCGAGAGCGATGGATAAATCTACGTTTGGGGATTATGTTGCTGCTGGTAAAGAAATCCTCCTGAATAAGCCTCTTTACTTGATTATGTGAGGTAGTCAAATGTCAATACAATGGTACATTCTTTAGCAAGGGCGGCTCGCGATTATGGGAGCCCTATGTGTTGGGTTGAACCTTCGACTTTTGTGGACGGTCTTCTCAATACGTGTTTAAATTGTCTGTAATGCTGTTTCTTTCGGAAAAAAAAGTCAGAATTATAAAGTTGATTTAATTCATTTCTTAAATGATTGGATAACCTTAAAAAAAAAAAAACTCATTCATCTTTCTTGTAACATGGTTGATTGGATATAAGTTTTGATGGACTTCAACTTTCATGAGAATCTTATTTTGCACTTGCTATTGTAAATGATATCATCAAAAGATCTTATAAGCAAGCATTTGGAAAACATCCATTCATGTTCTTCAAAAAATCCATCACATCAATGGAAGAGTTTGTTTCTTTTGGTTAAGTGCACTTAAAAAATTATACGTTAAAAAAAAAAAACATTGCCTTTAGTTTCGAAGAACCATTACATGTCAAAGAATTTTGAATATTCTTACAAGATTTCAACAAGTTTTCGTTGTCAGTGCAATTTCTCTAAATTGAACAAAAATAAAGATCTTATATTTTTTGAATTGTAAAATTGGAAAGTGCTTTCGAAGTTTTAGTAGGGGAATCTATTAGGTGTTTTTTTTTTTCAATATAAATTTTTTATTGTGTGTGGCTAAAAAACAAAAAATAAAAAAACAAGTGTTCGCAACTAAGAGAATTCAAACCCAAATGAGTAACATATATTTAATTAAAAGTAAGCAGTAAGTTAGATCACAATCTTTGCATATATTTAATTTATTATATATGTAAAATAGACAAAACTTTGTGTGAATTCGAGTTCACAGTGAACTCTATTTTTTTAATTTCATCATTATGTAAAAACTATCAATATTATGCATATATAGACCTAATTCACAAGAGTAATGCTAATTACGTCGATACTTCCACATATTATGGGTAACGTAGGAGACATCTCTATTTTTTCCCCGGGGAATCTTTAGAATGGGCGCGACTACTTACACCCACGAAATTACTTAGTTCACCCACTTTTATTTTTATTTTTTTGCTTAGGTCACCCACTTTTTTTTAACAATTTTTTTAATGAAAAATATTAATATACAGTTTTTATAATTAAAAAAATAAACATAAATTTAATAAATACACTTCCTTGATTTCACATTCACTTCAAAATCTCATGCTCTTCATTTCTTTTTCTACACCAGAAAAAAAAAACCTTAAGAACTTTAAAATTGGAAGACTAGGAATATTCGTGAATTAAATCGAATCACAAAAATTAATTACTTTGAACAAAAATTTATACACACGAATTTAATCAAATTACAAAAATTAATTACTTTGAATTAAAATTCATAAACAATACTCCTCTGTGTTCGTTCTTTTTTAATGGGATTTACAACAACAGTAATCCAAAATAAATTCAATGTGATCTCTTGTTTTGATTTTCTTTCTTCCAGGGGTATTGCTCAAAACAAGAGATCACATTGAATTTATTTTGGATTACTGTTGTTGTAAATCCCATTAAAAAAGAACGAACACAGAGGAGTATTGTTTATGAATTTTAATTCAAAGTAATTAATTTTTGTAATTTGATTAAATTCGTGTGTATGAATTTTTGTTCAAAGTAATTAATTTTTGTGATTCGATTTAATTCACGAATATTCCCCGTCTACCAATTTCAAAGTATCTTAAGGTTTATATATTTTTTTTTCTGGTGTTGAAAAAGAAATGAAGAGCATGAGATTTTGATGTGAATGTGAAATCGAGGAAGTGTATTTAGTAAATTTATGTTTATTTTTTAATTATAAAAATAGTATATTAATATTTTTCATTAAAAAAATTATTAAAAACAAAATGGGTGAACTATGCAATAAAAAAAAGTGGGCGAACTAAGTAATTTCGTGGGTGTAAGTAGCCGCGCCCCTTTAGAATTCCCACTGCTTAGCTTTCAATTCGCCTCCGACCATCAAATGAAATGTGAATAACCCGCCCTCTTTTGAAAGAAGGGCGCTCCGATTATGTTTGTTTGAAACTATTTTGTCTTCTCCATATTACTATATCTCTAGAGTCAATAATTTTATATGAGGAATTGTTGAACTCAATCACTTGCTGAGAATATGGATAGAAAAAGAGTTGTTCGTATATCATCTACTAATATTACCGAAAATATTGTTAAAATACTTTTTCGAGAAGGTTTTTTCGAAAACGTCAGAAAACATCGAGAAAAAAACCAAAATTAATGCTCATGTAAATATTATATGTGCAAGCATTTTTAAAAGAAGCCAATAAAAAATTATAAAATATAGGGACTCGTATCAATTAATTGGTTGAGGGGAAGAAAAAAAAAGAGGAGGAGAGGGGAAGAGGGAGAAACATAAATATGAAATAAAAGAAAACATAATTTATTAATTTATGAAAGAATATATATATATATATATATATATATATATATATATAATTTTTAATAGTATTTTATATTTAAAGTTTGAGCAGAATCTTTTATGCAACAAATGCACCGTATAATTTATGCTCCCTCCGTCCCATAATAACGTGTACAATTTCTTTTTTTGTTTGTTCCAAAATAACGTGCACATTTTCTAAAATAACAAAACACTCAAAATTTACACACTCACAATATCATTATAAATAATTTAAATAATATCAATAAAACAAGTTTTCTTAGTTTTCGTGCCTGGGAAAATGTGCACGTTAACCCTGGATGGAGGTAGTATGTACTTGTTTGTACAAATTGTGGACAAAAATCTTTTTTTTTTCTTTTGAGGAAAACAAAAATCTTTATATTTGTTTTACTGTAAACAAGGTTTAATCTATTTAAAATTATCCTTAATCCACAATTTACCTTAATCCCACTATTATTACTAGTTAAATCGGCAACTTCAGGGGCATTTTGGTCAATAATTGCAACGGCTAATAAGATTGTAGCCGTTGGATACACAATTAACAAAATCACGCTCCTCGAGGCAATAGTCGGCCCCCTCCACTTTCCCGTTTGAGAGTAAACAAATTCAAGAAAATCTGTAACCCTCGTTCTTCAATTAAACCCCACAAAAATCCTGGTTCAGATCTTCCCCATTTTCTGCTTTACCCATTTTTAGGGTTTCTTTCTGTTAAGCAGTACAAAGATCTCTGCCGCATTTTACAGCAAAATGAATCTCAACATCTTCAAGAAGAAAACATCGCCTAAAGGTACCTTTTATTTTTCTCCTTTTCAATTTTCTTCTGATTTGATTCTTTTGTTTGTTATTGGTGGTGCTCTTTTCAGTATGTTTTCTTAAATGGGCAAAATTTTAATGGGTTTTATTTTTAGCTTCGGCTTTTTGATCGGCATTCGGCTAGTTTGCCTTTAAATAGTTCTGAATCAGTCTTTATTGTATTTTCTTTTGATTCAAACTTCTGTTACATTTCTTGTTGTACCCGAAATTCTTGGGTGGGTCGGGTTTGGGATTAACTCAATTGTTTAGAAGAATTTGATCAATGACATTGGGTGCTTTTACAGAAGCTCTGAGGAGCAGCAAAAGAGAAATGACCGTTGCCACAAGAGGTACTTTAGCTTATTGATTTTCACAATTGTAGTTTAGAAACTTTAAATAATTTGCTGTAGATTATGCAAAATTTTGTATGTGTTGAATGTCTCTTTTTATGCCAGTTCCTCCGTTTCATTTGGAAGTTTTATGGAAGATTCCAGAGTGAAACTAGCTTAAAATTATGGTTAACAAATGAAATGCTATAAAATATTATCACTACAAGTAGATTTTGGCAGCAATCATCTGTTCTTCTTCCAAGAAACATACCTATATATGCTTTTTTCCTAGAAATTATCTTATGTTTTCTAATGATTCATTGCGATTACAGGTATTGAACGGGAGATTACGTCCTTGCAAATGGAGGTGTGTGTTTATATTTTATCTATGTGCTGCTACAAAAACTCATTGATCACATTTCTTTTACCCATTTATTGTAGACTAATGAGAAAGCTTACTATCGTCTGCCTAATTTCAGGAGAGGAAATTAGTGGCAGAGATCAAGAAAACGGCAAAAACAGGAAACGAGGCAAGTTTTGATGGTTCTACTTTTGCTTACGTCCAGTTTTTCATGTAATGTTGGGCGTAATAATCGATGTCGATGTCGATGTCTCTCTTGAATGATGCCTTGTTTCCTAAAGAATTGTTGAAATTAAAGTTGTAATCTTGAAAGGTGTTATGACTCTTACCACCCTTGGAAGGAGATCACATCCAATTCTAAAACCAAAAGATCTTCCCTTTAGAGCCCGTTTGACTAAGCTTATTTTTAAACATCTTATATTTTGATTTATGTTTTTTTTTTTTTAAAATCTCCTAAACATCTTATAAGCTGTTTTAATGAGCTTATAAGCTCAAGCAAGCACCCTCTTAATCTGATAATGTGTTACACGAGTCTTCATACTACAGCAGTTGGAGTCTTATTATTCAAGACATTATCCTTTTCTTAATCTTCTTTTTCCTGAAATATCAGTTTACATCATCTTTATTACTTTTTCTTTGGGTGTTTAAGTTTGAGGTGGACCTTGGTCTTTTTCCTTGTGTTACACATCATCATTATTGATGATTCAAATGATATAATTGTAGCCTTTGGATTCCCACTTGAAAATTGCTGAGATAAATTAAGTCCCTATAATTTCTGTGCATATGATTTTCATGTCTAACTAGGCTGCAACAAGAATCTTAGCTCGTCAATTAGTTCGGCTTCGGCAGCAAATCACAAACTTGCAGGGAAGTCGTGCCCAGATCAGAGGCGTGGCAACTCATACACAGGTCATTGCTATGTGAAATTTAAAATTTCTAATAGCATAATTGTTCACATTCTTAAATTATACTTGTGATATGTTTCTTCTAACAATGTAGATTTTGTCAACTCTATAATAGGCTTTGCATGCCAGCACTTCGATTTCAACGGGTATGAAAGGTGCAACCAAAGCTATGACAGCTATGAACAAGGTAAGGTTTGAAACAATACATATCTGAGTCAAATCGGCTTACTTTCTTCAAGTCCATTTCAGTTCTATCACTAATATACTATGTGAAAACCTATTACTTCATTCGTTCTTTATTATCTGTCTGATTATATCAGCTCACCCAAACCAATTTTTCGTTAGTTAGGATATCAAAAAACTATTATACCCTTATTTAATACTACTTGATGAACCAATACCCTTATAATTACAAAAGAATGGGTAGTATTTATTAGTGAATTTTTTTGTTGATAATAGAGAAGTGACATATAAATAGGAACACCATTTTGGATAGAATCAGACTGTAATTAGTAACGAGGGAGTATTGTAATTGGCACATTTTCCCAGAAAAATAATCAAATTTTCTTGTCCCTTTTTCAGCAAATGGAACCTGCCAAACAGACTAAAATGATCAGAGAATTCCAGAAACAGTCAGCACAGATGGACATGACAGTAAGTTTTTCCGTTTTAGTAATCAATTCTCTTGTTCCTCAACGTGGTTATATTGAAAGGATTATGGTTAATTTGCTTCATTGAACTAGCCACATAATATATTTGCTAATCTCGTTTTATGCAGATCGAAATGATGTCTGATGCAATTGATGAGACATTAGACAAAGACGAGGCTGAAGAAAAAACCGAAGAACTTACTAACCAGGTATTGAAATGTCAACATTAGAGCACATATTCCTCCATTTTTCCTATAATCGTCCAACTTATAAAGTAACCAACGTGCTATTCGTTTTTCTGTTTAGGTGCTCGATGAGATTGGTGTCGACATTGCATCACAGGTTGGCTTCTTTTTTAGCTTATATTCCTGTTCTATACCTTTATTCTTATTTATATATATGTTCTACCTTATCTTGTTTAAATTCCATAGTATATATATTATATAGCAGGGAGAGAAAGGCCTCCGATTTTATCTCACTTTTTTATATTGATCTTTGCGAACAGTTATCTTCGGCTCCCAAAGGGCGGATTGCATCGAAGAAAGTTGAAAATGTTGCCCCAAGGTACATCTTGGAATTTTCTTTTCCTTTCCATTTTGTGGTTTGACTTGGAATTCTATCATCATCCCCCTTTACCCACCCATATATTAATGGATCACTTTTTTATTGAGTATGTAAGAGTTGAACTTATGTATGAATTTTACCGTATTACCGGTTTGCAACTATCACTTTTATAGTATAGCAACTAATACATTTTAATAAAATAAATAGTACTGTTTTAAAATACATTCAAAATGTAAGAGTTGCATGATGAAACTGGATTTTACAAGACTTAGTTGTTTATAATCATTCTTTTTTCTCATTTCGGATGTACATCTCATTTGGTTTTCTGGACCACTCCATCATTTTGCAAAACCTTCGGTATCTGCTTTCTAGCCATGGATATTGATCGATATTCGATATCTGCAACACCTTCGATATATGTTTTTTGTATTTAAATAGTTAATTCTTGCAAGATTGTAGTTGCATAGATATTTATCGATCTTGTCTTATAATTTATTCGCAGTGCTGCTGCATCGACTGATGTTGAGGACCTCGAGAAGAGGCTGGCATCACTTCGACGAATATGAATGGAAAGCAATGCTGCATATATTCTTATAGCTCTTGTGTAAATCACCATCATTCTTGTCTTTGTATTACTTTTTTCAGAATGGAGATGCACTTTGATTAAAATCCATAAGCCTCTTTCTTTTGTAGCTCTGTGATATTTACATGCATGTAATGGTATGATTCTTGGTTGGTATATTCGACATAAAAATTAAAAGCTTGAATTGTTCAATAAAATTAATATTGTTCAGTGAAAACAACTGATACTGTTAAAAAATGCATTTGAATTGTAGAATGCACCAAATTCATGTAAGATTTTATAAAAAAAAAAAAAAAAATTTATGTTTCAATCAGAATGAGTGGGTATGATTTTGGATAATCTATGATCAATGTTTCAATCAAAGTTACTGTCGCATTTTATTTCACGTTTACAGTCAAAACTAGAGTTATATTAGCTTAGACGTTCCAATTAAAGTTAGTGTCATATTTTATTTATAAATTAATTTTTTTTTGTATGTATATTATATTTAATATTAAATTGAAAATTTAGTATGTGCATAATCAAAATATCCATGAACATTAGATGGTATTTCAATTATATATATATATATATATATATGGTATTTTAATTATATATACATATATGTATATATCATTATATTTGTTTAATTTTATTTATTGTATAAAAATGTGAAGTTGATAAATATTTTTTCGCACCAAACCCCTTAAATTGTAGGACAACGGTCCACTACTCATGGTTGTAGAGTATAAGTCACTCTTATAAGACGCGTGTATGGCTATTTAACAACTATAGAAATACAATGCATGACTGACTGACAACTTATACAACGCGTCATGCGTGTATAAGAATGATTGACAACTGTAAAACATACAATGCAATTTTATATAGAATTAGTATTAGTATATTTATTATATTATTTTTTATTTTCATAAATTGGTATCTTTCTATTATTAAGGTTTTACTCTTATATAAAGAGGCTGTTTATAAACATTTTAATTAGTTAATTGATTATGAATTAAGAAATAATTTATTGAGAGAGTTCTCTCATATTCCTCATTTAATTGATTATATTTTTTTCTATTAAACCATTTTAGAGGCTCATTACTTTAAAAAAAATTAAAATCATAAATTTGATCTTAAGAATATCTGACAACCGTTTTAAAAAATCTTCAATTCTTCTTATCATCCTTAATTTTCTCAACCTCCATTAATCTTCCATCAATTTCTCTATTTTCCAATAAAATTCATCCTTAATTTTCTCAACCTTATTAATTTTCCATCAATTTCTAAATAAAATTAATAATTGATCTTCATCGGTCGGTTTGTGCATATAAATATGTATCCCAAATTAGAAAATAACTTCAATACCATGTTTAGGGTGTTTTTTTTAATATTACTATATTGTTTCTATAAAAAACTAAATTGTTTTTATATTCATTTACTTGGGCTCACTTTAAGGCCTTATTTGAGACCAGAATAAAAATTCTCCCAAACGGCCCTGTCCTCATTGCCGATATTTTGAGAATCAATATAAATTGAGAAGTGTTCTTGTGTCACGTATTTCCTGCATCAGGATCCTACACCAAAAATTATATAGTTTTTTTATTTTTCTGTTTCTTTTTTAAAATTTCAAATATAAAATAGTCATTTAAATTTGCAGATTCTACTTCAGCTTTCTTTTCCTTTTTTAATACGTGCAAATGGTTTCAATGTAGGATTTAATTTTTCAGCACTTTCATATCATATAAATTTCTATTGTTTTCATGCACTTTAAATTATGTATATTTTGTTTTCTGTTTTGTTCTCCATAAATTTTACATACTTTTAATGAATTACATATTTATCTAACATTATAAATGTAGTTGGTTAATGGGTAGTATAAATAAAGTAGAATGAATAAATGAAGAAACTCACTATTTACAAAAATATGGATGAATAACGAATAAACGAATGGGAACATGTATTTAAAAAATACGGACAAAAACTTGTATACATAAACAGAGACGGACTAAAAATTATTTAATTATTTTCACTGAAATATTCCTGGTGTAATGTTGCAAGGTATAACTGATGCATAAAAATATTAATTGTGTAATATTGCATCGTACAACTGGTGTACAAGAGTATTTTAAATCACGAATAACTTTAACGCATTCTTCTTTGTCATTTTTATCGTGTATTTCACACTCTAGATCTTTTTTTTTGAACGAACACACTCTAGATCATTAACACATGTTGATATGATATATGCACAATTTGTTAATTATTTTTTTAGTATTCAAGTATCATAAATTCAAACTGTGAAATACCAATTGAAACACAAAAAATGAAATAGGTGATATGTTTTTTAGTATTCAAGTATCATTTTATTTGGGTTATAACATCTTTAATTATTTTATTTATTTCATGATTTGAGTTCACAATTTTGGCATGAATATAAAAAATTAGCTAAATTCCGGCGCGAATTGCTATAATTCACTGTCGATTTTTTGATTCCACTTGGGTTTGGGATTGTTCGAAATTCGTTGATGATGATAGTAATTTAGAGATGTTTATAGTGCGATATTTATGTTAAAGGCTCAATTTCTTTTCTTTAATGTATTAGAATTAGCTAAATTCCGGCAGGAATTGCAATAACTCTTTTGATTTTTTATTCCATTTGGGTTTGAATTGTTCGAAATTCGTTGATGATGATAATAATGTAGAGATGTTTATCATGCGATATTTATGTTAAAGGTTTGATTTCTTTGCTTTAATGTATTGCGAAGAATGTATCTTCAATATTTTTGTTATAGTCAATGTTATAAAGAAAATCATATATATGTTTATCTATGATGAATTGAATTTATTCTAAGTTTGATTTTGAGATTGAGAAATTTCTATATATGTATGTACATAATTAGTCGATTTTTATATTTAATTATGAATTTTAATTTTGGCAGATATGCAGAGCCAATTTGTTTGCGGTGGGTGCTTCTATACCCAAATGGAGCTAGAAATGTTTGTTGTACGATATGCAATATGGTGACTTCTATGCCCTCACCTGCTAACTTTTGCATCTCCTAATTTCTATCTCTTGATTTCACATTTTTAATTGTTATTTATAAATTATTCGAGATTAAAATTAAAATCATCCCATAACTTTTTGTCTTTTTTAAGGGTCACACAATTCTTGAATGAAATAATTAAATTAATCTCATAACTATTTGAATGACAGACTATCGAAAATTATAAGAAACGGCACGCTTCTTCCTTGTGGCGGTCATGTGATGCGAATATTTAGGGCTTTCTGGCCGAGCTCCTGTTTCTAATCTATGTGGCAAAAATTGAGTTTGAGTGGCAAAATATTTTTACACATCATATTATTAAAAAAAAATGCAAAATGCTCAAGTAAAGTATGCATAAAAAATAAAAAAGAAACGCAGATTTAAACAAACAAAAACCCCAACTGAACTTGGGAACAAAAAATCCCCAAATTTCTTAAGAAAACCATTGTAACAAAATCCTAATTCATGTAAACGACGTCATTTTTGACAATTTCCGGCGACTTAGGTCTGAAATCGGGCAATTCAAATAGTTGTGGGGCTAATTTTTTTTTGGTAAGTAAAAACTTTATTCAATAGTGACAAAGAACAAAGTTGAGATCACTATACAGTGATGCACAGTATGATGAGATATTTTAACTATCAAGTATATGCCTAGGATTTTCTAACCATTCTGAAAACAGGAAATTATAAAAAACGGGATATTTAATCGAGCACCAACTCCATAATCTTCCTTTAATTTCTTCCATCACCTTATTCGGTTCAAAACTCTTTCCATCAAAGACCAGTCTGTTTCTCCCATTCCAAATAATCCAAACTAAAAAAAATCCATAAACTTGTAGCTAGATGTGTACCTTTTTTGCCCGAAAGAATTCCAGAGTATGAGGTAAAGTGTTGTAAAATCTGATTATGCCCAACTCCAGAGATACTCACCCAATTATAGCAAAAAGACATGATAAATTAGCCCCACCCAGAGTTGTGGGGCTAATTTATTCCATCAAAAAGACATGAGACCTTTTTAGAAAGGTAAAAAGTCGTGGGTCGATTTTGGATTTAATAAATCTCTAAATTATTCTATATTTTTTTCTCCATGATAATGCAAATTATACACTGAGAGTAGAGAATGAAATTGTTATATACTCTCTCCGTCCCAATCTTAACTACACTATTTCCGTTTTGGGCATCCTAATCTTGACTACACATTTTTTTAAATGAAAATACTCACTTTAACTCACACCCTTCAAACACCCACTTATTTACCACTAGTTTAATACCCGCATGTTACACGATTTTTTAATTAAAAACTGCGTCATTTTCAATAAATAATATATTTAATAATTAAAAATATAAATATGTGCATAAATGCACTAAATATGAATGAATAATTGTTTAAGGTATATATTAGTAAATATTCTTAAACCGTGTAATAAGATTATTGTGTCAAATATTATTTATCCATTTTAATATGAAGTTGAAACCTACAAATCAAAACAAAATAAATCAACTAAGAAAAAACTAATACATTAATTAATACTATGTAATAATAAAAACAAAATTAAAAGTGAATGAATTATTAATATAAAATATTTTTTCCACATAAAATATGTTAAGATATACATAAGAGCAATTATAAAATAAAATTATTTATTAAAAATTAATAATTGATTATAATTCACACTAAGATAAAATGCATTTAGAATGGATATTTTATTTATCTTAAATTAAGTTAAACACAAATTACCGAAAGAAAAATAAATGAATAATATTATATAGTTAAATAAAACATAAAATAATAAATATGAATTACACATTTTATAACATTCCCACATATTTTAAATATTTAAATAATTAGAAATTAATTATACACAAAAACTTTAAGTTTCATGACACATATGATTCTTTTATAAAAAGAACCAAATAGAAAAATGACATGTGTACTCAAATTTCTCATTGAATGACACATAGGTTAAATTAACATGAAGTTGACACATCATGGAAAAAACCACCCTATTAGTATATAGAGGGATGTGTCACTCTCTCATACACTCAACACTTTATCACTTTATCACCTTTAATCAATATTATTATTGTTGGGAGATGAATTTAATAAAGATATATGATTTTGATTAAGATCCCAAAACTCCTAAGTATGACATGTTCAGAATGATCTTGATAGTTGAGTCAGGATTCAGTTTTAAAGTATTCAGGATGTTATCTGCGAAATGTATAGTCAATAGATATAGTTTAGGATAAGTTCAAGACTCAAAGAACTCGAAGATGTTTCAAGTATTCAAGTTTCAGATGAAACTAAGATCTCAAGACTCAAGATGATAATCTTGAAATCAAGACTCAAAGACGAAGACTCGATACATCGGTCGATAAATAAACTCGAAGACTCAAGACTCGAAAAAGACAAGATCAAGAATCAAGATCAAGAGTCTTGAAGGCACATTAATTATCAAGACTCAAGAATGTATCAATGCTCGATGAACCCGAGTGTTCCGAGGCAATAATAATATCTATCCGAAGGATGCAATCTTGAGAAGATCGCGATTCCTTAAGAAGTTAGATATTGCCAAGACATTCAAATGCGCATAAAAGGAACTAAGTCGAAAGTGTTGTTAAGGTTATATCAAACTCGAGTTTGTAACCAAAAGAGCCGTTGAAGGTGTCTACCTTTTAACCGGAGACAAAAGTCAAAAAGAGGAAGACGACATCAGATCATCTCGACAATCGACAAAGGATGGTCGCCGAAAAAAAAGATGTCGATGTACAAAAGTTCCGTGATCGCAAAAAGTGAAGACCCGGCTACATGAAAGGCTATTGCCTAAAACGTGTTAGGGAGTTTCAAACCCTAAATATAGCCGTTTCACACACCACAAGAGGGAACTCACGGCTATCTCTCCAACGGATAGTTTTTAAGAGTGAACTTGGTGTATGCCTATAAATCTTGGTGACCCTACATTGTAAGGTTACGGAAATTTATCACGCAACTCAAAGAGCTCAAACTTATTCTTGCAAAAAAGTGAAAGCACTTTCGAAAAACTTAGAATTTCCCAAGTGCTTCGATATTGAAGAGAGCTCACTATACTAAGCCTAGCTTGATAAGATTTATCCAAAAGCTTAGTCGAGATATCCTAACCCTTTGCATTGTGCTTCATTGTAAAGGATATCTCATCCTAGTTGGAAACCAACCGAGAAACCCCCAAAACCCTTGAGAAGGTAGTTGGAGTGTGTTTGTTGGTGAGAAAGAGTTGTAAAGAGTTAGTAAACTACGCGGAGTAGTCAAAAAACTCTAGAGGAGAAGTTAGTAAGCTACGGGGGTAGTCCGAAAGCTTGTGTGTGATTGAGTAAGTAAACTACGGAGGTAGTCGAAAAACTCAAGGTCGGGTTGAGTAAGTAAACTACGTGGAGTAGTCGAAAAACTTCGTACGAGTTGAGTAAGTAAACTACGAGGTAGTCGAAAAGCTCGAAGTTGATAGTGAATTTCTCTCGAAGAGTCGGGGAGAGTGGACGTAGGAGCTTGAGTCTCCGAACCACTATAATTCTTTGTGTTCTTTATTGCTTTCCTTATCTCTGTATTTAATCATTGCATTGACTTGTTTTGAAAGCATACTTTTCACTAATATTCAGTTGGAATCAATCCACTGAAGTTGCATAAGTGAATCACAACCTAATCACTATTTCATAAAGGGAAGGTTTTCAGCAAAGCTTAAAACGAGTATAATCTAAAGGGCTAACCATTCAATACGGTCGAGTAGCTAGAAACAGATAGTTATCAAACCGAACTCTCCTCCGAGGATTCATAAGTTAGTTATCTCGATCCAAGCAACTCGTAATCTCTCGACACTCGAGGACTCGGTTGAGATTATCTCGAGGTATCTCGAAAGCGACTTCGGGATCCGCAGTCTCGATGAGACTTTTAATTCGGAGAGCGATCTGTGCTTCTCATAACCTAATCTTGAGGATTATCGACCCAAAGTGACCTCGATGAAAAAGTTTTAAAAACAAACACGTGTATTCCCCCATACACGTGTAAGACTCATTTGCACCGGACCAACAAGTGGTATCAGAGCAGTGGTTCAACTTGACCACCTACTGTGTTGACCAAAGTTTTATTTTCAAAAATACTTGTGGTCTATCTCGAATCGATCTTATTTCTTTGAAATTTTTTACTTTTCAAAAGATCAGAAAAATGTCTTCTAAAAAACTTCCCATGTTCTCAGTGGAGAACTATGATCTATGGAGACTGAGAATGCAGGCTCACCTGTATTCCAAACATGAGCGTATGTGGAGAGTGGTCTCTCAAGGACCATTCCGGTTCTTGTGGTGAATCCCGGAGGAAATGTAAGAAGATGAGAGAATTGATCTTAGAGCGAGAATTTCCTAAGTCGATGACCAACCCGACTCTGAGGAGAGAAAGTTAGTCAATCTAGACTACATTGCTAAAGACACACTATACAAAGACAATTGATGATGGTGTGATGGGAATGATCTCTCACCAGTAATATCTTTGCTAAAGAGATTTGGGATACACTAGTTTTGTTATGTGCCAAGACACGGATCATATAAAAGAAAACAAACTTTCAGTGGCAATTGGAAAGTTTGATAGTTTTGAAATGGATGATGGTGAATCAATAGACAAATTGGAAGTCAGATTCACTAGCATCATGAATGATCTAAATGCACTTGGAAAGAAATACCCACAGAGAGAAGTTGCATTGAAAATTCTTAGAGGTCTTTCTAAGAAATGGGATATTCATGCAGTGGTGATTGAAAACACCAAGAACATTAGTTCAATGCCTTACCAACAAGTCTTCTCTGAGCTAAAAGCCTATGAATTTGTAATTGATAAGAAATCCAAAAAGGCCGACAAAGAAAGATGATTCTTCATCGAGTAAGAATGTGGCTTTAAAAGCCAAAGATAAAACACAGCAAACTAGAGAGTCTCGAGAACCCCCATGCCAAAAAATCGGGATGAGCTTGAGGAAAAGCTAGCAATCGATGGCAAGAAGGTTTGATAGACTCAATAATAGATTTGGAAAATACAAAAAACTATTACAGAAACCACAGTACCGAAAGAAACCCGAGGACGAGATCAACCGAGAAGAAGAAAGACTGAAAATCAAGGATCTTCATCCAAGAGAAAGGACTCCAAGTCCAAAGAAGAAAATGATCAGGAATGATGATGCCAACAGATGCTATAATTGCCGAAGAAAGGTCACTTCCAATATGATTGTCCAGATTTGAGTGCTAAGGAGAGAAGAGAAAGGCAAGCTAAAAAGAGACCGAAGTTCTCAAGCAAAAAAGGCCATGGTAGCGAAGAAGAAAAAACTACGAGGAGGGATCTAGCTCTTCGGATGAGATATTCTCGAGACAAATGAAAGTGATGACATATGTCTGATGGCCATTGAGGAGGTAAACTCTTCTTTCTCTGTTGTTGCTCCTACACTAGCACAAGAGTTTTCAAGTTCCACTGAAAAAGTCATTTTGACCTGATGGATTCTTTTGAGAATCTGATGAAGGACTATGCTGTTTTGCAAGGACTGCTAAATCGAACTCAAGAGCAGAATAAGGAACTGAAAGTTGAAAATCTAAAATGGAAAGACTCTAGCAATATTGAAATCACTTCTCAATTAATGAGAGCTCTTGATGAATCGGATGTTACGAAAGTACAACTCTCGAGAGAAAGAGAAGATGATAATGTCCCTAATCGAAAAAGCTAGAGAAATCCCATTGAAGAAATTAAGCTAATCGAATCGAAGTTCAATGACCTCTCGAGAAGCATAAAACTCTCTGAAATTGTGAGGATAGTGCACGAAAAAAGTTAACTCTATTGAATAATGCATCTAATGTGATAGATGAAATTGAGTTACCGGAGATCTGCCACTATAAAAAAAACCTGGATTAGGATTTATTCGGGGGGAACCTCACAAGGTCATCCCGAATGTTGCATCAAGTAGCTAGAAGACTATCTTTGTAAAACTTGTGGCACCTACACTTAAAAATTTGGAGTAATGCCCAAGGTTGTAGACAAGAAAAATGACCTATGGTCTCAAAAAAAAACCGAATGATCGGGTTAGAAAAGCCCAAACCTCGGTGAAGGCTAGAAAACTGAAAGCAATCGATTGAAAAGTTTCGAACAAGTACTTCAAAGCCTCGGGGCTAAGAATGCAAACCTCGAAAGGCTCCACACCGAACCATCGGAGGAATCCTCGGATGAGAAACACTCAGCAGAGACATTCTCAACCGAAGAGACCAAGTCCTCAAGACAATCGAAAGACCCAGATTTCAAGATGCATAACCCGAACCTCACTTGCCTAAGGGTAAAGGTTATCTGACCCAATTCAACAAAGATTTAGACCACCGCACAAAAAGCCTAAACATCCAATGTAAGGCCCGAACCAAAGAAGAATTCAAAAGCCCATGTTCATGCTAAAGCTAGCACACATATCTAAAACTGCTAAGGCACCCGAGTAGTGGATGTATATGTTGATGTTTATGGAAGACAAATTAGCCACTCTAAAGTGATTAGAGTTGTCGAGGCGATTTGGATTCGAAAGGTACAACTAACCTCGTGGGACCCTACACAAATTGGGTACCTAAGGATTGATCTGCATTTTTTCGGGGAAACAAGGGCACTAAGGCGATGAAAGATCACATGGCACCGATGAGCGAGAGAAAAAAGCTCCCGATGTATGGTATCTTGGCGGTGGATGCTCAAGACATATGACGAGATTCAAGAAGATGCTCAAGGACTATGTTGAACAAGGAGGCCCTTGAGATCACTTTTGGAGATAACTCCAAGGGACGGACCGAAGGATATGGAACTTTGGAAATCGACTCGATTCATATCCATGGTGTTTCATATGTATCCGGATTGAAGCATAACTTGTTTGTCAAATTAGCCATTTCGTGATAAGGGGTTTCAATGTTGAGTTCTCCAAGAACTTATGTTTTGTGAAAGATGATACATCACGAAAAGTATTCTTGACCGGGTACAAGAAAAGGGAATGTGTATCTTCTTGATTGGAGTTCAACTCCTAAAGATACATGTTTAGTTGCTAAAAGTTCCACAGATACCCGGTTGGTTATGGCATAAAAAGAATGAATCACCTAAACTTCAAAACCCCGAACAAGCTTGCAAGATTAGCTCTTGTGAGAGGGTTGCCTAATGAAGTGTTCAAGAAGGAACACATTTGTGATGCGTGCGAAAAAGGAAAACAAGTTAAAGCATCATTTAAAAGCAAAGTTGAAGTTTCTCTTGAAAAGAATACTTGATTATTGCATATGGATCTTTTGGTCCTATAACACCGTGAGCACGAATGGCGGAAATACACATTGGTAGTAGTTGATGACTACTCAAGATATACTTTGGGTCATATTCTTACTTAGTAAGAAAGAGACTCGAGATAAAGTCGCTGAATTCATTGAAAAGGCTCGAGAATGAGAAAAAATCGAGTGTGGTCAAAATCGGATCGACAAAAGGAGGAACCGAGTTTATAAATCATATCATATCGATTATTGTGCGAGAGAATGGAATTTTACATGAAACATCACCGCAAGGACCCTCAACAAAATGGTGTTCTTTGAAAGAAGGAACATAACTCTGAAAAAGAAGTTCGCAGGACAATGATAAATTTAAGTCGATATTCCTAAAAGATTTTGAAAAGTTTGCCAACACCACATGCTACTCTCGGAATAGATCCATGTTGACCAAGAGTCAAGGCAAAACACCCTATGAGCTTTGGAATGAAAGGAAGCCTCTTGTTTTTTTTTTTTCGTGTGTTTGGTTGCAAGTGTTTCATACACAATAATGGTAAAGATCGGTTGAAAACATTTGATAGTAAAGTTCGATGAAGGAATATTCTTAGGATATTCGAAGTCGATAAAAGCTTCGAGTTTACAACCGTAGGACTCTTATTGTGGAGGAAACACCTCATGTTGTTTTTTATGAATCTACTTGTGTTCAGAAGAAACAAGAACATGATGCAGATGAACTGACCAAGAGGATCACCAGATTAAGCCCCAAATGTAAAAAGATAAATCATCCATTTGAACCTGAAAAGAAGAAGTCGATCACTATCTATGATTAGAGTGACTTCGGACTCGATAAAAGAAGTTCGGGATGGAAATCGAGATGGTGAGACTCGGGAAAACCAACACTCCAAAGGTGACCAATCCGAGCAGACACCCGATTCGGACTCGTATGTGATGCCAATGAAGATGTGGTCACAGCTGAGGCAAATTCTGAATCTATCAACCAAAGGGGAACAAATGTCTCTGACAATGTTCTGAATAGAATTTCCCCTGAGGAAGATGATTCCCTTTCTCATGTTCTGTTGTTCCATGAGTTTACTGATTTAACTGAACCCAACATTTCAAATGTTGAGGATACTATTGAAATAGGAACATCAAGAAGGAAATGGTTAGATAGTCATCCTACAAGTCAGATTGTGGGTGATCTAACTGAAGGTGTTAAAACAAGAAGGTTCCATGGTGAGAGTGCATTATTCTGCTGCTTCCTATCAGAGAAAGAACTCTTTTGAGATTGGTGAAGCTCTACAAGATTCTCATTGGATTCTTGCTATGCAAGATGAAATTTGAATCAATTCTCAAGAAATGAAGTATGAGAGCCGGTAGATAGACCCGAAAAAGGCACAATGTCATTGGAACCAAGTGGGTTTTCAAGAATAAAAGAGATGAAAACAACAACATCGTAGAAAAAAAGGCAAGGCTAGTTGCACAAGGTTATTCCCAAGAAGAAGGCTTGGATTATGATGAAACCTTTGCACTTTTGTTGCAAGACTAGAAGCCATCGATTGTTTCTTGCATATCTTGCCCACATGAAGTTCACGATCTATCAAATGGATGTGAAAAGTGCATTTCTAAGCGGTGTGCTTAAAGAAGAGGTTTATGTGGAACAACCTCCCCGGTTTCAAACAGAATGACCATGTTTACAAACTCGGAAAAAGCTTTGTATGGTCTTAAGCAAAGCACCCGAGCATGGTATGATACTCTTTCTCGGTTTCTTATTGACCATGGTTTTGTCAAATGGATCGCTTGATAGAACTCGCTTCGGGATAGAGGATGGGGGAGATATCTTACTAGTTCACATATATGTTGATGACATCATTTTTGGATCTCCAAACCATCAGCTGTGTGAAAAGTTTTCAACACTGATGAAAGACAAATTTGAGATGTCAATGATGGGAGAGATGAATTTCTTTCTAGGTCTTCAAGTGAAACAATCAAAGGAAGGAATATTCATCAACCGGTGCAAAAGTACACCGTAGATCCGATTGCTAAATATGGTGTACAGATTGCAAATACGCTTAGGATTCCCATGAATACTAACTACAAGATGGATCCCGATTACGAAGGCAAATCGGTGAGCCATATCTCGATTATAGAGGAATCATTGGATCATTGCTCTATCTCACGTTAAGTAGGCCGGGATATAACATTTCTTTGTTGGGATATGTGTAAGATACCAAGCTAATCCTAAGGCTAGTCACATGGAAGCTGCCAAAAAGATACTGAAGTATCTTAAAGGCACAATGAATAGAGGATTGTGGTATCCAGCTGATGATAACCTTGAGTTAAGTGGTTACTCAGATCCTGATTATGGAGGTTGCGAATGATGAAAAGTCCACCTCGGGAACTTGTCAATTTCTAGGAAGTAAGTGATATCTTGGTTTTCGAAGAAACATACCTCGATAGCAACAAGTACTTCTTGGAAAATTTGAATATATGGTCATAGAAGTCAAGCTGCGTGCTTCGATTCTTTGGCTCAGACAACAATTAAGGGATTATAAAGTTGTAGCCAATGAAGTACCAATATTTTGTGACAATAATATTGCCATTGCTATTTCACAAAATCCGTATTGCACACCGATGCAAGCATGTGGATATCGGACATCACTTCATCGAGATCATGTCGAGAAGAAGGACATAAGGATGGAGAAAATTCATCTTGATAAGCGGAGAGTGATATCTTGACTAAACCTTTGGCGGAATCAAGATTTCGTGAACTTTCGGTTGAATTAGGGATGTTAGAACCGGTGTATAGAGTAAAATCTCAAAAATTGAAGGTTTTCGAAGCATGAAGTTTTCTCGGACTCTCTTGAGAAGCTTAGGATAAAATGGAAATCTTGAATCGAGTCTCGGAAACTTCAGTTCTTCAAGGTCAAGATTTTCGAGAGCAAACCGAACCATTTCAAGATTTTCGATTATTATCTTGACATTTTATCAAGGTCGATTACTTTCGAAAGACCGATAGAGGAAAATTAGTCCAAGAAGTAATGACTCATGCAACCCATTTATTGCTTAAGTGAAGCTCGAAATCATTCGCAATAAATACAAAACACCGAGGAATATTTTTTTTTTGGTGGGATCGTTTTAAATTCGAAGAAGGTCAATAAATCATTTAATGCTCGCTACATTAATGACCAATGAGGAAGTTTTGGTCGCTTACTTTTTTCGGAGATCGTCGGTTCAGATACCCGATTAATCGGAGATTAATCTCAACCGTTGTTTTTCACCTAACCAACACGATTCCCCACGATCTCGGCTATATATATACCCTAAGAAGCCTTTCAAGCCAAAATTTTATTAAACCCTTCGCTCCAAATCCTCTGCGCAAATAAAAAATCCCTTGCCCGAAATTCCTAAACCCTAAAGCTTCACTTCTAAAATCAATCTCTAAAATGGCTCCAACCTTGTTCGAGAGATTAGCGAAACCAACAAGCCTTTGGTACGAGTTCGTTGTTTCACCAAAAGCACAACCAACTCAAAACCGAAAGAGAGGCTCTGCGATATGATTCGATCGGCTAAACTTCACTTTCTAACTAGTCGCAAACCCCACTGCATCAGTGAGTTTGCGAAAGAGGTAATCGAATTCATCTATAACTTGAAGGTAGATGAAGAGGACTGTATGCATTCTTCGATTACTGTATCACACTTAGAGCATTCGTCCAAATACGTCGATTTTGAAAGGGATTTGTACATAACCCCGAAAAATCAGAATGATGTTTTTGAGCTCTGTGATAGAGGAGAGGATCCTACGATGTATATGTATGGGTAGAGAGCAGAATACTTAGATAGGATTGCCGAGAATCTGTTAAGTTTGAGGCGACATTGCATAAGAGGCACTTAAAAGCCACAATATCGTGTATTGATGGATATTGTGAGTAAATGCATCATGAGTCTTGCGGGGAGTTTTGAGCGGTCGAGACCGGCTCGATCGATGGCGGCGATAGAGGCATCACCCACCACCGACTTCAACCGGCCTGAAATTTCTCGATTCGGATGGTGAGTGAAAGCGGACAAAGTTTTGAAGAAGGTTGACGGGCGATCTCAATAAAAGGCAAGATCCACCATGCCACCAAAATTGCCTACATTTTGGAGATGTGCGAGAGAGGAGGAGGATATCTTCGCCAATTCAACCCATTCCCTAAGTCCAAAATTCTCTTTAAACCCATTCTTTGCAAAAGAAGCGGTCATCGTGGAAAGAGAGAAAAAGAAGGTTGAATCACCAATTCTTGTTGAAAAAGAGACTCAACAAACCGGGGGAAGGTTTTGTTGGAGGCAAAGATGGAGCATGGAGCAAAAATGTTGAAACTAAAGGATCTTGCTCCAAAACGCAGAAGATTGGTGGTTCTCACCGATGAAGATGAAAGTGATTCTGACGAGATTCAACTGGAGCACCAAACCGCCCGAGTTCACCATTACAAGTGTTGGCTCGAGTTATCTCGAGGACACAGGATCGGGCCGGGGAGCGGGTCTTCTCTCCGAGGTGCTCGAGACATCGCTCGATTCGGATAAAATTTCTCAGAAATTTTTAAAGGAGCTCGAGACCTCGAGATGCCTACCTCGGATATGCGAGCTCGAGACAGAGGAGCCTCGAGTCGATCTGAAGATGTGCGTGCTCGATACAAAGACGAGCCAACCTTCAGATTCAAACCGAGGATATGCCACCAGCCTCGTAACCCACTCGATGCAAACCGAGGTCCCGACAAAGACAAACTTCGATGTCATGAGGCTCGGAGCGTAATATTCTTGATGAGCTCCCGAAAGTGATCTACTTCTTGATCCCTTAGCGTATGTTTCAACCGAACCAGAGAGCCCAAGATGGAAGAAGGGCGGTTAAGAAGTCGAGTGGAGGAGCAAGGAACGGTTCATTCTTGACCGCTACCCCCGAGCTCAAATTTCATACCCCGATCTGCAAGATGTTTTCTTCGATTAAGGACGATCAGATTCATCCTCAATCGACTCTTCCCGAGATGCTTGATATTGTCGCATTCGAGGAGGAAGATCATGGAATGAGGAGACAGTCTTCCCCGACCGACTTCTCGATTCGGGAGGACAAAGCTCGTGATGAAAAAACTCGATTTTGATGAGCCGTTCGTAAGAAGTTGGTCGAAAGGAGAGCAACCGGGTTGGTGCCCCGAGCAAAATGGACAAATCTAAAGATGGAGATGGGGACCAACAGGAGATGTTGAGAAGCGGTCTCGGATGGAAAAGGAGACTTCATTGTCGATCAACTCGAATTGGTCAACCTCGGATCGAAGTTAGAACTCTTCGTGTACCTTTTTGCACTATTAACAATTATGCCAAAGTTCTTGAAAAGTCCTATCTTTAACTCAATTGTTCGATAAATGGATCGAGGCTCGGTTTGAGACCGGAGCTCAAGACGGGCCGAGGCACAGATGATCGACAAAGACAT
The DNA here is from genome assembly GCA_037126765.1 of Stenogyne calaminthoides. Lineage (NCBI taxonomy): Eukaryota > Viridiplantae > Streptophyta > Magnoliopsida > Lamiales > Lamiaceae > Stenogyne > Stenogyne calaminthoides. Next base: position 4,173,961 of record JBBCBC010000026.1, on the reverse strand, counting down.
GAGGTGCAGAAGATTCATGAGATTGATCTCACTCCCTTAATGGAGAAACTTGAGAAGGTTGAACCAATGATGATCAAAATTGCTCAGATGGAAGAGACGTTGGCCAATCAAGCTCAAAAGATGGAAAGTCTTAGTCACTCTTCAGAGCTGGTGCAAATTCAAAACACTCGACCACCCGGATGACCTCCATGGAAGAAAAAAGTTGAATGAGAAGTTGGGAGGGAGTCAAGGCCGAAGTTAAGTGATGAACCAAGCGAAAACACCGGAGAGTTCTGATTTCCTAGAGGAGAAACTGGCAGAAAAGAATGAGGTGCTAATCAAGTCTGCTGTTGAGGAAATGAGCTCATTACTCATGACCAAGAATTAATGGAAGAATCAAGTCTGCACAGGATTTACGTGAACTGTTTATAAGCATGATTTATTGTTGGATTATTATTTGAATTAATATAGGATTAATTCATGCTAGTAATAATTATTAGAATTAAATTTATATTTAAATATTCATCCCGAATAGATCCAGGCAATTCGTTCCCCAACATATATTCCTCGATCTTATGAAAAGATGATGATTATGAGTTGAAAATACTAATCATTTTAATATAACAAGTCGCACAATTATAAAATGCGTAATTAAGTGTACATAAGATTGACTCTAAAAAGAACTCTACATTAATAATATAAGGAGATTTTGGATGGTCAATATATCACAATATTATCCACTTACCAAATAATCACTAGAATCATTTCAGGACTATATTTTTTAATAAGTATTTGAAATATATTTATGACATTATATTTCTAATCACTGGCCATCAATTTCGTGACAGAATTAATCCCACATCACAGGCTATGAACCAGGGATCCTGAATTCGCATGATTTTCGGTCATGTTATATATTAGGCATGTCCAGTCCTATTCAAACCACATGTATCTATAATTAATTTCATTGGTTACATAAGCTTATAACTAGAATAGGAATATTTAATTAAAAAGTAACATGAAAAGTATTAATTAATTATTAAAGGAAAAGCTAGAATTGGGTTGCAATTATATAATAAATAAATCCCCGACAAGAAGATACATGAATGTCAAGAAAAAGGAGAAGAAAGATGGCTGGAGTGCATGTTGTATGCCAAAAAAAGATGGTCAATTTCTCTGCTCAGATCCGACAAACTTTAACTCTGAAAAATAATAAAGCATTCCCCTTTATTTTGATTGTGAAAGAAAAGAAAGGCTAAAGTTGCACCTGATAAAGCATTCAATTTTTGCATGCTTGGAATATTTTTCTGGAGAATAGGCATGGAATGTGGGAGAGATTGAGTCAAATCAGTTGCGGAACTATTCATCCTTCATTTGAAAATATATGAAAATAAAATAGAAATAACGAGTTTAGTGATCGAACTTTCAAATTCTACTAGTATTGAGACGGTATAATATATGCTATATTTAGCACAAATTAACATTTAATTTTTTAAAATGTTAAAACGTCAATACTCTAATTATGTTTCATCTCATCGTGAATCTGTCCAAAACAAGTGTCCCTCTCATATTATCAGAAAAAAAAAGTTCCCTACCGTGTCATGAGCACAATTAGATTTATGGAATTAAAATCAATTATTGATGTGGAAGATGACATATCATTTTCATGAAACATATACTTATATATAAAGATTAAAGACAGACACTCATTTGTAACATGCAATTGATGTACAATTAATATTATTTAATAAAAATAATTAATATTATTTATTAAAAGTGTGAGAAAAATAATACTCCCTCCGTCCCATAGTTTATGGTTTTTTTACTTTTCATAAGAATTTAATGATAGAGTGATAAAATGTTGGGGTAGAAAGAGTTGTTTATTAATATTTTATGTGATAAAGTGATAAAATGATAGGTAGTTGGGGGTATAAAGAGTTGTTTATTAGTGTTTTATGTGATAAAGTGATAAAATAATTTTACCATAAACTATGAGACACAAATAATAACAACTTTACCATGAACTATGAGATGGAGGAAGTATAAATGAATTTTTTTTGCGTCACTTTACAAGTTGATCAGACTTGAGATGAAATTTTTTCATGGTATCGAAACGTTTGACTCATGTCCACGTCCATGAGTTCGATTCCTGTAAAAAAACTTTATCAATTAAATTACTCACTCGTTAAACCACCTAAATCGTCCAACCGAGGGCAAGAGACACTGATTGGGCCTCCTACCGAGAGTGTAGTGCTGAGAATTCAGCTTACAAGGGGAGGGGGGTATTATAAAAATAATATAAATAAATTAATTTTATACTTTTTATAAATTTGGATTTTTAAATCAAACTAAATTCTTCTATAAAGTAAATTTAATTAGTACCGTTTAAAAATATTTGCGGAGTGTATGATGCATCCAGTGGATGGTTGATGTTATTAAGGACTTTATCACTCAATATGTAAAATGTATTAGCAAAAGAGATTATAAATAGAAAAAAGAAGTATTTGAATTAGTTCCCGCATGCATGACCCAATTCCAGTTCATATCGTCAAATCAAACCAATATCTTGTTAGTTAATACATGCTTTTCATAATTATTGAATATTGAGACTTTTCTTGTTAGAAGCTAAAAAAGAATGGGAGGGACGACACTATGAATTCATTAATCCAAACACTTTTTCTTTTATTTGACCGGAATAAATCCAATCACACTTTAAGTGATCGAGTCGTGTTGGAATATTGTAATATATATATATATATCATAAATCCACTAAAATTGACCCCTATCATATCCAGAATAGATACACATGTTCATAAATTAAAAATAAATTTCATAACAAAAACAAATCCCTTACTATACAACATGATGTTGTACAATAAAATAACCGTTGAATTACACAGAGGACCGGTCCTTCTGTGAGGACAATGAACGGAACGATTCAGGCCTCAAAATATCTCAAATTTTTAGGGGCCATTTTTCGGTACCTTATATAAAATATAAATAAAGTTTGTCATTTATTTTATCATGCCTAATTATTATGAGAAACATATTTTTTAATTAATTAAATAAAAATTTAAAAATGTCTAATCATCCAGAAAAAAAGCCTAAATAACATAACATAATCAACATCTTAATTTTAATAATAAAAATAAAAAGGAAAAAAGGACAAGTAGCCACATAATATCAGAAGACGTTATCACTAGTAGACATAGCAAATAATAAGAGGAAGGAAAAAAAATTAAGGAGAAAAACTGAAAGAAAGAAATAAAGAGAAAAATATTGAGAAAGTGATTTTTTCGATATTGAGGTTTGATTAATAATTTAACCGGCAAAATTGTAAACAAGTAGTATTTACGTAATTATTTGGTACATGATTGTGTCAAATTATTTTAAGGGTAATAAAATATTTTATAAATTTACATTATTAATCTTTTAAAAATTATTTTATAATATTATTTTTGAGTTTGCAAGAAATATGAGGGGAGAGGTCCCTATTTTAAAGTTCGATTCAGACCCCAATAATTCTAGGATCGACCTTGTTCACACACGCACGCACACATACCCATGCAGATGTGTATGATCCAACGGTTCCTCTACTTCACAACACTGTAATGTACATCAGGGGATCCACTTTCATTTCATAGCATGAAACTTGTTCACCTTAGAGTTTGCCAAATTTTATGACTTTATTATATGATTAATGAGATTATTAAATTTCAGTTTAACTATATTTTAAATGAAATTGTGCTCCAAATTCTTAAATGGTACACAAGCTCTTATGTGAAACTTGTTTATAATATAAAACTGATATCTTTACATTCTTAAATTGATATCACTACTTTTATTTAAAAATATATCAATAGCTTTAATACTATGATTTTAGTTAATAAATGTAGTAATATTAGTTGATAAATATAGTGATATTAATTTGTAAACGTAATAGTATAAATTTCATATTATGAACAAATTTCCTCGGAGAATCACTCCTTAAATAAAGCGTCATATGAAACCGTCTTACACTAAGATCTCTCAACAAATATTGATTATACTTCTCTTTTTATAAAAGTCTTATGGGATGTAAATTTTGTTTATTCGTTTAACCTTAAACAAAAACTTGTGTGAATTCAAGTTCACCTTGAACTCGATGTTTTAGTATTATTGTTATATATATAAACTATTATTGTTATGTATAAAAATAATTATGATTTAAAAAATACTTTATATTTTTAGACAATGAATTTTTTTATGTATAATAGTGATAATTTTTATGTATAACAATGATAGAGTTCATGTATAGATTTAGTTCACCGTAGTGTTACTCTTGAACTTATAAGCTCTTAAATGTTTTTAGTAACTTTTTATTTTTAAAAAGAGCTTATAGGATGAATTTCTCTGTTTTTTATAGGATGTAAATTTGAGTTATTGAAGAATACAAAAAAATTGTAGTACTTAATTGTTTCACAGAATATTTTTTTTTAATTGAACAAGAAAAATACCTTTTAAGTAAAAAGTGATATTTATTTTTATTAAAACTTTGTTCAGTCAATTTTTTTAATTATCTTAAAAAGTTATTACATTTCATTTTAGAAAAAGACCGTTTTCACTATGAACCTGTAATATTAGAAATCACGTCATTGACTCATTATAATTTTTGTAACTAAGGAGGGTGTATTGGTTTTAAAAATTTTTGAAAAAAAAAGGATTCAGATTTTTATTTTAAAAAATCTTGATTTTAAAAAGTTTTAAAAAATCTTAAAAAATCTTTAGGTATTTAATACTGATTTTAAAAAGTCTTAAAAAATCTTTAGGTATTCAACAGTCCATGAATTTTAATACTCTATGAATTTTATTTGATTCTCTTTCAAAAATATGAATAAATTTCACTCTCCAAAATCTCTTCTAACAACCAGAGATTTCAACGTATTCTCGAGGACTCTGAAGACGAAAGGTCGGAAGAAAAAAAACTTCTTAATACTTTTTATTTAGAAAAGTAATTCTTTTCTATTTAAACAATTTATATTTTTCATCTAAACAAGTTATATTTTTCTTTTAAACAAGTAATACTTTTCTATTTAAACAAGTTATACTTTTCATCTAAACAAGTTATACTTTTCTTTTAAACAAGTAATACTTTTCTATTTAAACAAGTAATACTTTTCTATTTAAACAAGTAATATTTTTCTATTCAAGTAATACTTTTAATTTAAATAAGTAATATTTTTCTATTTAAACAAGTTATACTTTTCATCTAAACAAGTTATACTTTTCTTTTAAACAAGTAATACTTTTCTATTTAAACAAGTAGTACTTTTCTATTTAAACAAGTAATATTTTTCTATTTAAACAAGTAATACTTTTAATTTAAAGAAATAATACTTTTCTATTTAAACAAGTTATACTTTTCATCTAAACAAGTTATACTTTTCATCTAAACAAGTTATACTTTTCTTTTAAACAAGTAATACTTTTCTATTTAAACAAGTAATTTTTTTTTTATTTAAACAAGTAATATTTTTTTATTTAAACAAGTAATACTTTTAATTTAAACAAGTAATACCTTTCTATTTAAACAAGTTATACTTTTCATCTAAACAAGTTATACTTTTCTTTTAAACAAGTAATACTTTTCTTTTAAACAAGTAATACATTTCTATTTAAACAAGTAATACTTTTCTATTTAAACAAATAATATTTTTCTATTTAAACAAGTAATACTTTTCATTTAAAAAAGTATGGAAGCTAACTACAACAAATAACGGGATTGCTTTTCAAAGCCAATTACAACAAAGAACTGAAGTAATGCATGGAGAACGAGTATTGCTAATGCTATGTGGGAAATGAGACCGATGTATAACGGTGATGAAAATGAAGATGATGCGAATGAAGATGAGAATAATAATGTACTTTTTTTGGAACTAATATATTTTTGGTATTTTTCTAAACAATTTGGATAAATTTTTTTATATACAAGTGTGTTCCATATACATTTGCATCAATAGTTTCAGCGTTAGAGTCTATGGAAATCCATGTAAATCAATAAAAAAATGTATTCCACAATCCTGTCAAGTCTACTAAAATCCATGTAAATCAATAAAAAAAGTCAGTCAAACTCTGCATGGAGTCTATGATTTTCTAAATCCACAAACTTTTTAAAGTCCAAAAAAATTCAATAGAATCCCAATTGAATACACCCCCCTAAATTTTTTTAATGATACAAAAAAAAGTCTATAATTCTATCATTAAATATAAATAATTTTTTTTTTGTCAAGTATGGATAGCGCAAGTGGTTAGAGTTCCACCACCTGAGACCTTGAGGTCCCGGGTTCGAGACACGGAGAGGGTGGTGGTCCCCCCCGTTGTTGGGTTCTTGGTTCGGTTGTGGTGCGATTCTGATTCAGAGTTGCGATTTGGTGGTCCCCCTCTTGTGGTGATTGCGGTTCCGGTCTATAGCGAGATGAAATGATGTTGCCATATGCCCGATGGTAGAAGGAATTATTGTAATTGATTATGTTAAAAAACTATTGTATTTGATTGTCTTTCAAAAAAAAATATAAATAATTTTTTTCATTAAATTTTTTCATTTGAAAAAGATATAGTCACATGGTTTCAATTTATTGGTCATTTTTTTCTTAGTTTCATTCCCTCACACAAAATATATTTTACGAGATGGTCTTATCATAGACTTAATATATTTCCACCCCATTTCCCACCAAGCACTTAAAAGAAAATAAGATGTACTCTTCTACAAAATTATGTATATAAAAAGAAAACAGTACCATTATATTTTATCACTACATTGGTTGAAAATAAAATTATATACAAAATATATTAAATTTTTTAATAATTAATATGCTACATAATTAAAAATATATTACATTTAATAATACATACTTCCTCCAATTTTTTAGAATGTCGTTTTAGCCTACCAAAATACTTGTATAATAAATGTCGTTTGACATTTTTTTGCCCCGGCCATTATATTATACATACCTCTAACATAATTATTTAAATTTTGAAATTTCCAAAAAATATGTTATGTGAACAATTTTCCATCCAATAATAATTATTGTTAAGAATATTTAATTATTAAACAAGGTTAATTTTGACATTAATTTTTTTTTAGTTTGTCTAAAGAAATCCAGAATGACATTTTAAAAAAATGGAGGGAGGATTATTTATAATTTAATTTAATAATAAAAATATGATTATAAGTAAATTAATTGATTAAGATTTATATATTAAAATAACATAAATAACTCTTTATAGAATTTTTAGAATTTAAAAGAAAGACTTTATAGAGATAGGGGTGAATCACCTTTAATAGGTAAGATATATCTATGAGATAGCCCTAACATGATTATTTAAATAAATGCTATTTTCAATTTTTCTAAAAATATGTTATGTGAAATAGAAACTTTATAGAGATAGGGGTGATTATCGTTAGTAAATAAGAGATGTTCCCAAGGGCACACTTTCAAGTTCTAACCATGCTCGTTCTATCCAACAAAATGATGCCTCGAGTTGGTAATAAATTAAGATAACTAATATACCCATATAAATATTAAACTATATAATAATATCATATGTATTAAAGGTAGAATTACCCATATCTATATGTTAGCCAAAAAGTTGAATCGGACGAGTATCTTTCAATATGGCTATTACGTAACTCAATTAATGGCTATCAAACATAAACTAAATAACGAATAAGAGCAATGGGGAAAAACTTTTTCGTTCTTCCCTTGAATATTATTTTTGTATATATATATATTTTTTTCTTGGGGATAACTCCTATTTATAAGATTACATGATGAGAATTACAAACCCTAATTCTTAATGAGCCATAAGATATGATATATATCGAACATACAGAATCTCTAAATTCCTTGTCTTGCACTGAGGATCTCGCGATATGATCTTTATTTCCTTAGTTATCTTATTTGCATATTTACTGGCTTGATATCAATCTTTACCATATTTATCTATTCTGAGGCGACCTAGGCACAACTCTTCTCACGTCGCCGTCATTTGTGGGCTCCTTTGTCGCCAGGAATCGACCTCCGGCGACCACTACTACTTTTGCCCAAAAACATCCGAAGGCTTCTTTAACCGTCCACTATTTGTCATGTTGTCGTTGGTCGACAACATGGGTACAACACTCTATAAAACATTTATTTAAGAATATTATGAAGAGTTATTTATGGTATTTTAATATTTAAATTTTAACAATTTATTTTTTAAAAGTAATCTTGGTCTTTCAAATAATTTATGAGTTTAACTTACATCTAAATCATCAATTGTTTAATTTTTAATCTTGTTCATCCATCTATTATAGATCATAGTTAATACTAGTACATATCTGGATTGAAAATAATATTAATATTATTAATTTTAAATTAAATACCTGAAACATTTAATTAATTTGATAGTTTAATACATAGACGTGAATTATTTTTTAAGATTGTATGCACATATTTTTATTCATTTATTATTCAAATTATAAGTTACTAGGTTATGAACCCGCATATTACGCGGGTAGAAAATAAAATTATATTATAAAATAATATTAAATTTTTTAAATGTAATATTATTTCTAATTGTGTGACATGTCTACTCTTAATAAGTCTAATATTATTTTGTAATATAATTTTATTTTCTACCCGCGTAATACAAATTAAAATATTCAAATCTTATCAGCCTCTTTAAAAATTAAAACTAGCTAATTGTTCGTCAAGTATTAACTTTCATTTTGTTTATGACTAAATCTTATATGCACCAAGTGCACCGTGCACTCCATGACGTATTTTAGAAACTTGCAATTTGTTGTACTGAAACGTGCAATTATATTTAATGAATACAGGTTACACGTTTCAATGTAATAAATCACAAATTGCAATGCAAAAAGTTACAAAATTTTTGAAATATATACAATATGAAGTGTACGGTGCACTTGGAGCACATGCAATCCACTCATTTCGGTATAAACATAAACAATTACTTTTTCAAATCAAAAAAGAAAAAGGGGAAAATAAACCTAAAGCAAATAAAATTCTATGGTTGGATGAATAGTCCCCTTTATTAGCATTTTCATACCTAACTAGACAAGGGTGAGATAGTGGTAATCAGTGTCGGCAAAAGAAAATGATGAACTCAGACCTAGCTATAATTGTGTAAGAAAACATCGCATTTTTAGGAAAATGTGGATTGCATATTAAATCATGGGATACACTTTTTGAATTTAATGATTTTTTTCCCAATAAAAGTGCTAAACTTTCCTTTTTCTATGCATGGCAATTTAAATTATTCCTTTTCTCACCTCTAAAATGTCTATAAATTCACCTCTTCCTTTCATTCCCTCACAACCACTATAACCCATCTCATTCACATTTCATTTGATATTTGAAGGCTTGATAATTCAGACATGAAATAATAAGATTTCTTGAAATGAGAAAAAAAAAAAAGGCTCATGTTACATGCCTGGCTCCCTGTATGCCACACGGCGACGTCAATCCGATAGTGGATTGGCAGAGGCGGGCGGCGTACAAGGAGCGAAGCATGTGAAAACTTCCATTGAAAAAATCTTTCCTCCCTTGATCTTGGATCCCCTTTTTATGGTCCTATAATATACTATATTATATGCATTTATAGTAAATATTAATGTTTGTATTATGTATATGTTATTATGTGTATGGATTTATATAATTTGTCTTTCTTTTTTTGTTTGAGTATTTTGCAATTGCAGGTATTTTAGTTTATGATCCAGTTTTGGTGCAGAAAGGTGGAGAAGCTCGACAAAATATATGAGTTTAATAATATCGTGGTAAGAGAGGATGTGATATGTGGGACTGCAATTGTAAACAATGAATTTACTTTTATTTTACATTATTTATGTTAATGTTTAAATGTATATATGAACTTAATTAATATATATCTCTTTTGATTTATTTATCATTAATCCTTGCTTACGAGAAATTTATCGTGCTTATGTCAATGCCAATGAAGAATACCCACTTGTGTAGAAAATCTAAGATAATTAACTTATTTATTTTTCCAATTTGTCAAATATTCTCCTTTCCTATGCCGATATCGAGTTATTAAAAAAAAAATCTCCTTTTTTTGTGTCGATACCGAGTTATTAAAAAAAAAAAATCTCCTTTTCTTTTCTTCTTACATTGTATTTTTAATTATTTACCCTTTTCACTAATTATGAAAATAATAAACACATCACAAATTCTCCTCTAAAATTTGTTCATGCTATGAAATTAATATTATCACACTTATAAACTAATATTATTACTCTTATAAATTAATATATATATAGCGTTTAATGTTATTATCTCAAGTTACAAATATAGTGGTATCAGTTGTGATATTAATTTTTATATGTGTAGTGATATAAATTTTATACCATAAATAAGTTTCATCTAAGACTTACTCTAAATATATACTCCCTTTATTTTGTAATAAGTGGTCTCTTAGCTTTTTTTACTTGTACAATATTAAATGATCTTTTAGTATTATTTTTTTTGGCAACATTTCTTTCAATTTTAGCCTTGTTTTTAACTTTAGAAACTATAAATTTTCAATTTACCTTATTAATTAAGGACAAATTTGTTAATACATATTCTTCTTAATTTTACTAAAGAAATTAAAATATAACTTATTATAAAACGGAGGGAGTACATCCGAATACGGATGTGTTTCTTTTTAATTAAATTTAATCACAATCTCTTATCCTAAATTCAGTAATGAATCAAATGAGATCCATTTTTCCTTTTTTTAAATAAATAAAAATAAATGTATAAAACATAGTAAAGATCCACTACAACCCCACAAATCCTTAATTGTATCTATAAAAAGTTAGTATTTCACATCCAATCACACTTGAAAATCTAAAAAATTAACAACCATAAATATCATTATCATATTTTCTCATATCCAAACACACTACAGCTCTACGTCACCCATTTTTTTAAGGAAAATTTCACACTATTTTTGTACCAAAGTGAGAAGAACAAAAATGAGAACCCTTGACCCAATCTTTCGAGCTTTATATTCCCCACTTTTTTCATACGAATTATATGCTTATATTATATCACTAGTAACTGATGTTCAAGTTAAATGTTTAAGTGACTAAGTGAACAAACATATACATATATATATATGGATAGAGATATAAAGTGTATTATTAAAAAAATCGTATGAACTGAAAGGTATGTTACATGACACGTGAAAGACAGTGCGGATCCAGAAATTAATGGAGGGATGAGCTAAAAAATATAATTTTAATAAGACTAAATTTTATATGCATCAGGTGCACCTGGCATTTTATAATTTATTTTAAAATCATGCAACTTTTTGAACTGAAATATGCAATTTGTTTACACAACACGACTTAAAAATTAATATATGAGTGAGTTTAGATTAAATAGTGTTTTATGTTTTTGAGTTAATTAATTAAATATGTGGACTGTATATAATTAATACATAAAAAAGATTGAGATTAAGATATTAAATTAGTGTGTTGATTTTGGGTATTTTTTATTTCGAAAAAATAATTTAATTAAGTTAGAAACAAATTGAATTTAGATAGATTGAACTAAAAACATAAGAATCCAAATTAATTATATATAATATATATAATACAAAGAACTTGGAGAAGAGTTTGGGTGGGCTTGAGCCCGGTCAGCACACCCCTTAAATCCGCCCCTGCGGTGAAGTTATTTGAGGTCTCAACTCAATCATATATTAAAAGGAAGCATGTTCCAGATATTAAAATGGAGCTCCATCCAGTGAGTGAGGGACGCATAATTTTTGTTCAACCAAGGCCAAAAAAAAATTGTGTCCATGTATGTCTCATGAATACGAAAATAATTTTAATTTTATTTTTTCAAACTTAGCGAATGGTGATGCATATCATATGAATGCGAACATTATATGAATTTAATAGTTATGATTGAATATTGTATATAATAGCAGCATATGAAAATAATTTTGATGAGATATAATCTATCACCACTATTAAATTAAAATCAAATTCAAATTTCATATAATAACCATCAAAATTTTTTTTTTTTTAATCCAGACGAGCTTCATTCGACATGTGGACAAATAAATCATGGGTTTGAGTAAAAAAAATTAATGGACTTGATAATAATAGCATTAGGAGCCTAAATGAGTTGAAAATAAAATATTATATCTTAATTAGTTGGTGTTTACTAATTGTAAAAAATTTTATTATATATATATATATATAATACATTAAAAAAAATTGAGGCAAGGCATGGCTCCATCACATGTACATATCAAAATGTTTCACACAAAACCCCTCCTCAAAGCGTACACATTAAACTTGGAATCATTTTTAGTTATGCGACTTAAAATTAATTTATTATACTTAACAATTAATACTTGTTTTATATGTAATCGTCAAGAAATCATATAACCATGAGTTCATTAGGTACACATGTATATTTTTGGATTATGTTGTGCTGGGAAGTTTTTATTCTTAAATTGTAAACATGACAAAACCGTGCAATTTAAGTACCATTTAAATCATATTAGTTATTTTGTTAAAATATATTAATTATTTTAATTGAACAATGTTAATTGTGCATCAGTTACACGGTCCAACTAGTGCATCCAAATATTATTCTTTTGGAAATCCTAGTTTGTGGATAATTCAAATTAACATTGAAAGTAAGTATGTAAAAAATTTTGATTTATTTTAGTCTATATTATAATAAGCATTAGGTCTTCAATTAGATGCACAATTAAAGCTATTTTTTTATCTCACATTTTGCATCAAAATTAGTAGTTAACTTTATCTTATGTAAAGACATTAGGCATTTTGTTCGGTCTATCTTACTGTAATTAATAAAGTCATAAATTTTGGAAATTCGTAACCCCAACTGGATTGGGTTCGTGGCCCAATTCATTGTTATGTTGTTTCTTTGTGTGTGAGCTTTTTGTTAGTTTTCGTTTTTCTTTCTTCTTTTTCTTTTTGGGCTTGGGCTTGTCGTAATAATGGGAGATACGTACCTATATACCATGCAAAATAATAGGGGGAGTGTAGAAATATAATGAGGCCCAATTTGATTTGGGGGATTGATCAGGATAAGTCGGAATATGCATTTTAATCCCACATAGTCAGCTTGTGGGATGATATTTTTAGTCCGGTTATAAAAATGTGTTTAATTTTCATATGAAGGGATATGTCTATCCTATGTGTAAGATGAGATTGATCGGGATTAACATTTTAATTCTTATATTGATTTTTCAGTACATGATTAATAGTTGCAATTTTACAACTCAAACACATATCTTGATTCAAACAATTCAGTTCAATCAATACTATCTTAATTCTGTACTGAATTGTTTGTTTGAACCAAAATATGTATTTGGATTGTATTGATACTTGTTTGAACTAAACTGATTTTTTGTTTTAAAAAAAAACCTTAAACTATACTCTCTCCATCCACCAATCTTATGCCTGATGTTTTTGACACAAGTTTTAAGAAAAAAATAGATAAAGTAGATAAAGTAGATAAAGTAAGGGTATTATGAAATATTGTGGGATTTATTTATTAATAAAGTGGTTGGTTGTGAGTGAAAGTACAATGTCATTTGAAGTAATTAAATGATGGTTGATGGATAAAGATAAATTGTCTTTTTTCATAAATGGAGTGTGCAGATTGGTAGACGGACAAGTAAGACAAGTGTGCATAAGATTGATGGACGAATGAAATATATAAGATCTTTTTTTTACCGTTCATTAGAGACACTCTTGTTATTGTTGGGGATTAATATGAATATAATAGCATTAAAATTGAGCGTATGTATCATATTTTAACGAAAAATATTAAGTTAATTAAAAATTATAATTCAAGAGTTTTTTAAAATAAAAATTTATAGTTTAAACAAAAAATAATATAAGGTTTTTTTGAAATAAAATGTGATAATTTAGAATTCTTCTAATGCACTGTGTCAAAAAGGAAAAAAAAAGGGAAGAGGAATGATAGTTGAAAGCCAGTTTGAATATTTAAGTTTGATAAAGCAATGACTCATTCGCATAACGACAATCCCACCTCGATTATACCGACTAATTTATTTGTTAAATTATGAAGATAGGATTAATTATTTTTAAGTACGAAGAGTCATTCCGCACGCGCCTGAGAGGTGGCATCGCGTGATGTCAGCCGTCCAGCTACGCGCCACCTCACTCACCATGTTTGATCACCACCGTTCAATCTGTGCACTTGGATGGCCTGGATTGATCAGCCACCAGTTTATTATTATTAAGTAATGCTTCTTTGCTGTCAAAGTATATTTTTTTATTAATTAATATATACCACGCAGAAAGCAAGTCAAAGTGGGGGTCCATGATATTTGCTTTATTGCCAAAATTCTCGAGTTTTATGACTATTCAACTCAACTCAACTGATCTTTGAAAAGGGTAGATTTTTTTTTTTTTTTTTTTTTTTAAAGATAATCAATTACAATAATTCTTTAACATAATTAATTATAATAATTTTTTTATCATCGGGCACATAACAACATCATTTCATCTCGCTGTAGACCGGAACCACAAGAGGGGGACCACCCGAAACTGCAACTTGAAACCGCAACCAAACAAGAGTGAGACCACCACAAGAGGGAATAAATATTATCTCTCCGTGTCTCGAACCCGAGATCTCAAGGTCTCAGGTGGTGGAGCTCTAACCACTTAAACTATCCACACTTGACTTGAAAATGGTAGATTGATATCATTTTTAATTTTGAATATGATTTTGTAAAATTTGCTTATTGTGAAATTAGTTATATATTTATAGATATGATCTTTCAGTTATCACTTATTATTATTAATACTTTTATTATAATATAAATCACATCACTCAGTAATATGAATAATATTTTTTATGTAGTAAAAATGCATATTTTTCAATTATCACAATTAATAAAAATTAGTAATATAAATTACACTTTTTAACCAATGGGTAAAACTTGTTCACACCATATTTTAACTTTAATTTTTATAATATTATACACACGTTTTTATAATTTGTTTTATAGATTGATACACGAACTATATTTGTAATATTTAATGGTCACTTTAGTAGTAAATTTTTGAAAAAAAATTCTATTCATTGGAGTGGTTAGAGCACCACTACTTATGTTGTGAGACCATGAATTCAAGTCACTATTTATCTGATGAAAAAGTAGCAGTAAATTTTCAAAAAATAACTCGATCCACAAAATTATAGTGTATAGATATTGTAAAATCGCACCAGGTGGCTTAGCCCACCTGGTCACTGGGCTTCTCAATTGAGTGGGAGACCCAGGTTCGATTCTCTTTGGGAACGAATTGGAGTATGAGAGTTATAAGGTGGCTTGGTGAATTTGTAGAGTGTTTGGATACTTGGTGTACTAACTACTAACATCTAACAACTAACTTTGTCCGACAAAAAAAAAAAAAATTGTAAAATCGCGAGCAAATTGCAAAAATACAAGTGATTATGAATTTATTTACAATATTCCCAATTAAAATTTGGGAGACTTTCTTGTGAAATATTTCAGCATAAAATATAAGTTTAAATGGAATTTAAGAAGCTAAAAATTTACGGATCTTGTGCGGGTCGAATCGGATTAAGCATATTTTTTTAAAAAAAATTGCGTAGAGACAAAACAAGAAAACTTGCTCCCAGTTTGTGTTATTATATAGACAATTATGTATTAATACATAATGATGATTTTTTTCTACTAATTCAATGGTGTAATCTAATTGGTAAAAAATTTACTTAAGAAAGTTGGTTACATATCAAAAGGAGAAGCAGATGAAAATAAAAGAAGTGTCATTTTGTTCATATTGTAATACACATTTCTCTTAATTAGAATATCACATGTGTGTGTATAATAACACAATTTTAAATATCTTATAGATAAATATGTGTTACAATTTTAAATAACACACAATTATAATAACACACATGTATTACATATGTACATACATGTATAAACACATGTTTACCCTTCTTCATTATCTACGAGACCTTAAAAGCAAATTTTGTTGTTCTATCTTTGCACGATTTTTAGAAAAGTTTATTTGACCTAATTCGACCCGCACAAGATCCATAAATTTTGTTGGGTTATGGAGCCTGATCAACTGCTTCACGTCCCAGCTTCTTGGTGATCCAATTGGGGCCTTTTTTTGGGCAGTCCGACCAGAATGGACATTTAGAGTTTTGGTCCAGTTTCGCTTATAAATACCTATCTGATTCGTTGTATTTGTCATCACTAAAATATTAGTAAATCTCTTGGCTTGGTATTGCTCCTAAACGTAGTCATTCTTGACGAACTGAGATGGATAACCAAATCTGTGTTATTTAATTTCGTTCTCTCTCAATTTTTCTATAATTGCAGTTTAAATTCTAATAAATTATTCACTTTATTTTTTACTTACTTCTCATTCTGATTCGTGGATCATATTTCGTAGAACCTACATCCGTAATATGTTTTAAACAACTCAAAATAGATGGTTTCCGCTCTATGTATTTACGGTATTGATCGAAATTAATTGGATTTCATTTGAGAATGATATAATATCATCTTGTACATATATTTCTTGTTATCAAAGGTTTTCCTAATTGAAAATTCGTACAAGATAATCTTAAGCATTAGTTAAAATGGAGTGGGAGTGTATTTCGCTGTTGAAAAATCATTTTAACAGGTACTCGTACAACATGGCATTACAAACCGAGAAATGAGAACTTCGAAAAGATAACTCTCATTTATGGGGTTGTTTTGAAACACTAAAAATAGTTTTATTTTCAAAGCTCCATCTCACAACTTTTGAAAATAAGTTCTTTTAAAAGCTGTTTTAAGTGTTTCAAAACACACCCTAAATTAATGATGATTAATGTCTAAAATAAAATACCAACAGTACGAATTTAAAATATACCTATAGGAAAATTTATAAGACCAACTTTGCACGTGAAAATTATCTAAAATAAGTGTAGCAAAAGATAAAAATGTAGAGTCCCTAGGGATTTTGTTGCAGTTGCATGTGAAAATGACGACTTTACTTCCATTAGCAAGAAATTTAATGCTTTTCCTTTTCTTTTTTTATCTCACTTTGAGTGAGTTCGAATTTATTCAATTTTCCTTTTTCTTGAAAACCAAAGTCTTACTCAAATAAAACTAATAACACCAACCATATTTATGGGATTTATTTTATTAATTCAAGGGGTCACGTAGGGAACAACATTAAATGTTTAGCAGTTTCTATATACTTATGATAGTAATTAAAAGAATAAGAATATGCTGGAAACAGGGATTTGGTGTTTAGCTGCAGTTGCACGATGAAGGCCGGCATCAGTCAAGAATTTGTGCCTCCCAAATTGTTTTAATTTCATGTTGTGTTTATATATATTCTTGCTTACAACATGTTATGTTGTCAATCACTATCTCCTACGTAATGTAATGTGTAGTTTAGATGAAACATATTGAGACATTGTGAGAAGATTAGACTATCACCGTTATTAAGGTGATTGAAAAAAAATCTCTATTTAATAATAGATGTATGATAATATCTCAATGATATAAAAAAAGTAAATAATCGAAAATTACAATAGAAGATACTATTTTATATCTATACAATTTAAATATAAATATTATTTATACCACCATTATTATCTCTATTACCCTCAAGTATTGCGTGGGGTGAAGATAAACGCAGAACTTGTAACGTAAAAATTAGAAAGCAGGATCGGGAAGACTCTTCGAGAAAATATCAACAAGCTGAAGATGAGACGTTACAAAATTAGTAGCGATTTTCTCGAAGGAAACAAGCTCATGGACAAAATGGTCTCGAGATCAATGTGCTTAACCCGCTCGATCGTGAGTAATTGGATTCTAGCTCAAGAAAATGACACTTTTGTTATCACAGTAAACCAAAGGGGGAGTAGATGGGAGAGCTTTGAGTTCATGAAGCAGATTCGCCAACCAAACAAACTGATCAGTAACAACATTGACCATTGCCCTATATTCAGACTCACAATTGGAATAAGATTACTTCAAAAAAAGATAGAATAATCATAAATCGAACAACATCTCTTAATGCAAAAATCTCAATCAACATCAGAATAGCCAACCACGGAGGACTTACAATACCTTGTGAAAGAAACGTCAAAGTGAATTGTGATTTTTGCCTATGACATATCTCAATGTAACAAAAAATGCTCATCAATTCGCGAATGAAGCATCTGTTTGATTATATAGTTGAGATTGGCTTAGCTTGAACAAGTTACAGTATTGTGAACTTGAGGTGCAGGAGCATATTTCTTGGAGGATTAAATGAAATTAGGGCTGAATGTAAGGAATTTATGAATTAAATAGAGTAATATTCATGTAAATCATGTTTAGACATGAACTCCATTATTATTATATATAAAAATTATTATTGTTATAAATATTTAATAGTAATAATTTTTTTATATAATAATAATATTAAAAAATTAGAGTTCACCATTAACTTAGGTTCACATATTTTTGTCAAATAAATAACATAGAAATGAACAATTTTATCAATATATTGCCCATGAATAAAATGTGCGTAGTGCATGTGTGAATTTTTTTTTTTTTAGTGATGGTTAAAATTATCATTATTATATTAAATGTTATTATACATTTGGTTGGTTGTCGAAGTTATTATTATTGGGGTAGGTCTTGTATGCACCCGGGTGCACCGTACACTCATAATGCATTTTAAAAGAGTGCAATTTGTTATGTTGAAAAATGCGACTTATTTACACAGAAAAATGTAACTGTTAATATTGGAAAATAGTTGCATGCTTCTGTTTGAAATAGTTGCACGTTTCTGTTTTGTATAGTTGCACGCTTCTAAAATGTACTATGGGTGCATGATGCACCCGGGTGCACGTGAGACCCACACTTATTATTGAGGTGGAGTTCTTTATTACCTTTATATTGATTTTCGAAGGTGACAAAGTGTGACATCTCACTACTACACATTTGAACTTGCACAGCTGCACTTGGACAACCCTTTTTTCAAACAGCTCTCCAAGATATAGCTTGGAGAGCGGTTTTAATTAAAAAAAAAGAATAGACAGCGGTTCAAAACCGCTGTCCAAGTTTAACACTTAGAAAGCGGTTGAGAACCGCTGTGCAAGTGTTTAGACAACGGTTTTGAACCGCTGTCCAAGGGTATAGTTTGGACAGCGATCAAGTGTTTGGATAATATATATACACTCAAATCGCGAATTGAACCATCTGATATATATTGATCGAAGCCCTAGCCTCCTCCTCCCTCTCCCCCAAATCGAACCATCCATCCGTGTCCTCGCCTCTCGTCATGCCGTTTTTCGATTCCGTTCACCAAAATTTCTAGGTATTTTCTCTATTTATCTCTTATTTGATGTCTTCTTCGTTTTGGTTTATCCTTTTTCTGCTGCATGTATGAGTATGTTTGTGGACACTCTGGTGTTCTGAGCAAAGCTGTATAAACACAATCAACTCCATCTATTCAGAAAAATGTTGCCTTTTATATTCAGAAAAATGTATGAGTATGTTTGTGGACACTCTGGTGTTCTGAGCAAAGCTGTATAAACACAATCAACTCCATCTATTACTTTAATATAAGAACAACAAACTGCGGTCAATAAAGAGATAAGTCATTAATCTAATTATTCTCTTAGATACAATTATTTATGCATGTGTGGTGTGATTGCATGCCCTAAACACAAGAGATGTTCTTTTTGCACTGTAATCATATATGGACTTTTACCAGAATATCCAAAAATGTTACCCTCAATGTACATATTTGGATGCATTTATAAAAATCTATTTAAATGTATGACCAAGCATTAAATGATTTATATATTAGATAAACATTTTTCCTCCTTTCTTTTCAGACACACATATCAATTCTTTTCGTTTGTAAAAAAAAAAACTTTTAGCATCTTGGCTTCTTAGAAGCAACGACTGCTAGGTTCTATATTGTTTTATCTTTTTGTCTTTTGATTTATGTTGTTCAAGATATTTAACTTCAATATAAACTGTTATTCATAAATTTTATGCTTACTCTTTACACATCTCACTTTGATAATATTTTTTGGACTTCCACTGGTGTTTAGCTCCTAAACATCTGAAACCATTCTAGTTACCTTCTGAAAGATCTCATCTTAGGAACTGCTTAGAATTAAGTAACATATCCTAAATTATTCATTTAGTTACTTTTTCATGCTTGACAATGGCCAGTAAGAATCATATGAGAATGAAATATGATTTCAATAAAAATAGATAAATAACGATATTTTTGCAGATCCATTAGGTGTAAACATCTTTTTGTTTTTTCAGGTTTGAAACTATATATATCATGTTGTATGTATTGGTGTATGTTTCTTCTGCTTTACAGGATCATGTCTCGTTTTCCATATCCCGGAGATGATGGAGATGATGATGGATATTCTGATGGAGATCATGGCGCATATCATCATGGTGCATATGATCGACAACATCCTAATGACTTGAGAGAGTGTGACACTGATGCTCCCACCACCACTAGCAGCTCCGGGGAGAAGCGCACTTGGGGTATAGTCACCATGTCATCTATTAAGAGAGCTCGTAGCAATGGGAAAACACTTAAGGTAATTTTATTACAATTGAACAGTTTGAAATCGATAAATATATTGATTGATCGTTGAACCTAATTAAATACTATGTTATTGCAGTTATCATTCAATGAGTTTGGACAGGCAATAGGAAAAGAGAGTGAGTCGTTGTCCTTCTACATTGGAGTCTGCAATCGGGGCGTGATCCCTATCGTCTTTGCCACCCAGGATCCAGGCGTAATTTCAAACCCACTCCTTTGAAGGAAAGATTATGAGACGAGCTTACGGTATGTTAATTATATATTTATTGAAAGTTGTAGTATGACCCTTAAATTTACTAAATTGTTATGTTATATGCGTATAGACTACATTCACAGATCTTGACCACACAAAGAAGAAGCAAATATTGTCGCAAGCTGGAGTAATGACCAAGAATTTTCGGACTTGGTTGAGAAGTAACACACGAGATCCGAAACCGGTCTTTACTCATTAATAATCCGCCTCGGCAGTCGTATAATCCTATGGTGGCTCCATCTTTGGGAGGAGTTTGTGAGCGAGTTATGGAGGATGATTTCTGAGTAAAATTGATCAATGTCATTTCCTCAATTTCTAATGCCCTAAGTTTTTCAGTGTTTATCATATTTTTATTATACTGTAGAATCGAAGTAATAAAAATCGCGATCAAGCCAAGTCGATGGAGGCGCGATATCGTGGATCGAACAAAGGTTATGCACGAATAAGAGAAAATATGGTGAGATCAAAATCCTAACTTTTAATTTTTTTATATATTCACTTTTAATATATCTAATAAAGGGACACGTTCATCACTATCGTAGAAAGAAGAAAGAAGAAAAGCTGGAGAGAGTGAGCCTATTGTTACCCGTTTCGACTTATTTCAGACTACCGTAAAAGGGTCGAGGCGGAATATTCACGATCCCAAAGGCTGCTTGATCATCGAAGAAGTGGTAATCTATCCATTAATTTATCTTTCAATTTCAAACTATTATTTATAAACAAATAATTAAATAATAATCTTTTATTTTTGTGATTCAGGAGCGTCTATCTCAGACCATGACGCCCGATGACATCCGCATGTTCGGCCCTGATGATCTGTTTGGACGGGCTATAGGTCACCAGAATCATCCCGGCCGTTTACGAAGTGTCGGATATGGCGTGACGAAGACATCTTTAGCAATGACACCTGGTCTTCAAGCCATGAATATGGTGGGTATACTAACGGAACAAGTTGCCAAGTTGTCTAAAGATGTGGAATGTTTGAGGTCCGAGAGAAGAACGAGCCACGAATGTCATCGAGTGGAGCAAGCTGTGAACATAGTGTCGCTAATGCTACGTTTTCAGCTAATCCTAGGGACGACTTTATTGAGATACTTCAAAACGTCTCTCAGGTATCAGATATGCATGTCTCACATTTGTTTTAATTAAAGACTAGTGTATTAAAATTTTCTAACTAAATATCTTATTCGAACAGTCAACGACCTTTTGCTACCTTTATTTGGAGGATCCCGATCGGTTGGTGGCCACAGGAACGTTGCACAGCTCCCATGGAATGATTCATGGTCATCCCATCACTCCTGATTTCGTGAGGGTCACACTCGATGTACCCGTGTCGGACAAGAGGATTCAACGGGTGCCAAAACCAATCGATGAAGCCGCCACACGATCGGAAAATGATTAACACTTCATCGAATGGCCAAGCAACTTGGTCTCTAGCACCATGAGGGTAAAATATATGTTATTAAAGTTCAGTATCTTATTTGTGGTTCTAAATAATATTGCAAATTAATTGTAGAATTTGCCGACACCACAAATGCCTCGGAAGAAATCACCACAAAAGGCTAAAGAGAAATCGAGGGGTGTCGTAGACAGTCAGAGGGAGAGAATGAGAGACTCCACTGCGCTCAGACTTGGTTATCCCATGACTGGAGACTTAGATCACGATGATCATGTACAGTCTAGGGTGCACCGGATGGTATCGTCTAATGCTTTCGAGATCGTCACAATTCCCATGCTTGCTCACTTTCATCAGAATACTTTCCAAGAATTCATCAGTGAGGAACATGTGCGCGAAGTCTTGAATGACGAGTGGTTGAGTGCAACCACCATAGCCCTTTACCTCAGGTATGTGTTTACTAATTCTCAATATTAACTTTCTGTATAGTTTAATTTTCTTTTTAAATATTAATTAGCGTATATATGTTGGTTAAAGATATTTGGGTGAGGTATATCTCTCCGAGAGATAACCGAGCAAGTGGAATGTACTCCTTCGCCTCCCCCAAGTGTTTTTTGCATAATGGGTGATAGGGTATGCACCATGGATGAGTTAGTTAATCATATCTTTGAATCAAACCGGGAGCGATCATCTCATTTTTTGGCCAACAAATGTGGGGTGAGTGATAAACATTTCGTTAAAATTTGTATTCATGTTTATAATATTTGCACATATATATGCTAAATTTGCAGTTAATTTTAATATTCTCAATATAATATAGGAACCATTGGGTCTTTGATGTCGCCATACACATGAATACATTAATTGTGTATATTATGGACCCAGCTCAGGATGGAGTTTATTCAAATCGCCCTGATCTCGTTTCATATATGGAAGCGTAAGTTCATTTTTAATATTCTATACAATAATTTGTTTTACTTTTAAAATTATGCATATTTAATCTATTTTTATTTTTTAATTATAATAATAATAGTGTGATGACGATGTATCGGAGTCGCCTTCAGAGTCAAGATTCAAGATCTAAGTTAAATAAAGTGAACTGGATTAACATTAAGGTAAATTTAATTTAGTAAATTATCAAACTAATAGAAAGAAATCATAATTGTAATACGTGATTATAATTGTTAATCAACAGGTTCCGAGACAACGAGATAATGACCATTGTGGACATTTTGTGTGTTGCTTTATTGAAGATATAATCCGCGCTTCTCTAACGAACATTCCTCTCAATGTAAGTCAATTTATCAATTTATTTAAATTATTATTGATTGAATAAAAATTCATACTATATTGATTGATTAGATTGTTTTGCTTTTGTCTATGAACGTGATCTCAAGTCTTACTCTAAGAAAAGACTGGAGAAATGGAAAAACGATTGGACGGGGTACCTTTACAATCGATTCTTATATTCATACGATATTGAGTGAACGTTGTTTGAAATATTGGTAGCATGTAATTAAATTATATATTTGTGATGATATATATTTCATGTTTTTTGGTGTATTGGACGTATGTTTATGATTGTATGTTTATTTATTTCATGATGTGTATGTTTATTAATTTATTTGATGTTTTGGTATATATATATATGTGGTTTATGGTTTTATTATAGGATTTTTGGTTTATGGTGTATGGTATTGGACGTATATATAAGTTTTGGTTTATAGTTTTATTATAGGATTTTTAAAATATAAATTAATAATTAAAAAAATATATTGACAAATGTTAAATAGCCATTTGTCTATGTAACATAAATAAACAAAATTTTAAAAAAAATTAACTTAGACAATGGTTGATAACCATTTGTCCAAGACACTTCTTAAAGCGGTTTGAAAAACCGCCGTCCAAAATCTTGATTCTTGGACAACGATTTTTTATCAGCTGTCCAAGCTTGGACAACTGTTCTTTGGAGAACGGTTATAACCCAAATGTGTATTAGTGTCTGATGGTGATTAGTGTTGAAAATAATAATTTGTAATTCCATTCTTAATGTCGGTGCATGCATATGGCTTCTGGAATTCATGTGTCAAGAAATCTATCCATTGAAATTTGTAAAGTTGGTCAATTAACTTTGACCACACTAATTAGTTATGCATTAGATATCATTTACCTATATAAATCCTGTAATCGGAAGTTTATCGAAGGAGAAATACAAAAAACATTTCAGAAGCTTTACTGCATAAGCTTTCACTCACTAATATCAAATTCCATAATCTTATTTCATTCATTTTATATCAAAAATACCCAACAAATTTGTGGTATCAGAGCCACCCTTGGTTCTGATTACTCCTCCAAAATTTATCCATGGCATCGACGAGCAACCAAGAGCTTGCATTCACATATTCCCAACAAGGTGTTCCCATCTTTGTTGGTCAAGATTATGAATTATGGAGTGTTCTCATGAATACCCTGTTCGTATCTCACGAACTTTGGGATATCATTGAAGAAGGGTATATTTCTTATACTCCGGAGGAGATAGTTGTTTTTTCAAATGCACAGAAAAAAGAGCATAAAGAGAACAAGACAAAGGATGCAAGAGCCTTGTCCTTTATGCACCAAGAGGTGAATCGATCAATTCTTCCGCGTATTACGAATGCCAAGTCGTCAAAGGATGCATGGCAAATTCTGAAAAATCAATTCGGAGGACATGAGAAAGTGATCACGATCAAGCTACAAAATCTATGGAGAGATTTCGACAATCTTTCCATGAAAGATTCAGAGAATGTAAAAAAGTTTCTCTCCAGAGTTTCTTCCGTAGTGAATCAAATTAGAGGATATGGAGATACTCTAGAAGAAAAGAAAATCATTGAGAAAGTCCTACGATGCTTACCAGCGAAATTTGAGCACGTTGTTGCGGCAATCGAAGAATCCAAAGATTTATCAAAATTGACTTTGGATGAACTCATGGGTTCTCTTGAAGCCCATGAAAAGAGGATGAGCAGATTCACAACTCAAAACTTGGAGCAAGCTTTCCAAGGAAAAGTGAATATTTCACAGCAAAAAGACGACTCACGAGATAAAAAGAACACGCCAACTCAATCTTCCATTATCTCAAAAAGTTGCATTGCAGAACACGATGGATGGAGACCATAATCTTTGGCATTTGAGGTATGGACATTTGAGCTACAAAGGCTTGAATTTGCTGAAGAGAAAGAAAATGGTATTTGGGCTTCCAGATTTTCCAGATCAAGATAGGCCGTGTGAAGGATGTGTCTTCGGCAAAATGCATCGCCTACCATTCCTGAAGATATCATATAGAGCCAAAGACCCTCTTGAGTTGGTGCATGCCGATATTTGCGGACCGACGCAAACTCCATCTCTCAACGGCTACAGGTATTTTCTCTTGTTCGTGGACGACTATACCAGGATGATGTGGGTCTACATTCTCAATCACAAGTCAGAAGCATTCCCCAAATTTCTGGAGTTCAAGGGACTTGTTGAGAATAAATCCGGAAGAAAAATAAAAGTTCTCCGCACTGATCGTGGAGGAGAATTTATTGGAAAGGTCTTCATGGATTATTGCAAAGACAGTTGACAGTTCGGTACAGCCCGCAACAAAATCGTGTTGCCGAGCGAAAAAATCCAACTATTGTGGAAATGGCTCGAAGCATGATGGCAGGCAAAGGACTCCCAAAATCCTTTTGGGAAGAAGCGGTAAATGCAGCGGTGTACATTTTGAATCGATCACCAACCAAGGCAGTTCCAAATAAAACCACATATGAGGCATGGCATCGGAGAAAGCCTCAGGTAAATCATTTTAAAGTTTTTGGCTGCATTGCTTATTCTCATATTCCATCGCAACAGAGGGAGAAATTTGATGAAAAAGGAGAAGCTCATTCTTATCGGTTATAGTGATGAGTCCAAAGGGTATCGATTACTGGACCCGAGGACAAATAAACTAACAATTTCTCGAGATGTTATTTTTGATGAAATGCAGTCGTGGAATTGGGGTGATGATCAGAATATTGCACCTCAGCCTACGCCACCAAAATCGATTGATCAACCAAGTACAAGTGGTGGAACAAGGACCTTAGTTGATGGAGATTTCGATCCGGAGTCAGAGAGTCCTGTAAGAAAATTTCGAAGCTTAAGAGACATCTATGAGTCATGTGATGTCGCTCTCTTTGCTAGTGAGCAGCAAAATTTTGACGAAGCTGCAAAAGAAGAAGTTTGGCAAAATGCAATGAATGAAGAAATTGCAAGCATTGAGAAAAATAATACAAGGGATCTTGTAGACCTACCGGAAGGCAAAAATGTGATTGGGGTCAAATGAATCTACAAGACAAAATACAAGGAAGATGGTTCACTTCACAAGCATAAAGCCCGCCTAGTCGCAAAAGGGTATTCTCAACAACCTGGAGTAGACTTCACAGAGACATTTGCACCAGTGGCTCTAATGGAGACAATTCGAATTGTTCTTGTTGTAGCTACACAATTGGAGCTACCAGTTTACCAGCTGGACGTTAAATCCGCTTTTCTCAATGGCGAACTAGAGGAAGAAGTGTACGTGGAGCAGCCGACAGGCTATATTGTTCAAGGGAAAGAAGAAAAAGTCTATCGCCTCAGAAAAACATTGTACGGGCTCAAACAGACACCTCGAGCCTAGAATAGCAAGATTGATGGTTATTTTCGATCAAATGGATTCGAGCGAAGTCAGAATGAGCCATCGTTGTATGTAAAGAAAGGTGAGCAATACCTTCTTATTGTTTGCCTTTATGTCGATGACTTGATTTATACAGGGACGAATCCAGTCATGGTGCAAGAGTTCAAAAAATCAATGATGGCGGAATTTGAGACGACAAATTTGGGATTGATGAAATATTTTCTTGGGATTCAAGTTTGTCAATCAAAAGGAGAGATTTTTATCTCTCAGGAAAAATATCTTGAAGGAGTGTTGAAAAAATTTTAGATGCATAATTGCAAGCCGATCTCGACTCCACTTGCAGTCAACGAGAAATTGCTATTGAATGATGGTGCTGCTAAAGCTGATGCAAAGATCTATCGAAGTCTTGTGGGCTCCTTGCTACTTGACAAACACAAGGCCTGATATTGTCTACCCAGTTAGCCTAATATCAAGGTTCATGCATGATCCAAGCAAATTACATTTTGCAGCTGCAAAACGAATTTTGCGATACCTTCAAGGTCCGAAGAAACTTGGCATTAAATATGTCAAAGAGAAAGAAAATAAGCTCGTTGGATATACCGAAAGTGATTGGGCTGGCTTGTTGGATGATCGAAAAAGTACTTCAGGCTACATTTTTTGCTTGGGCTCGAAGATCATTTCTTGGGCATCGAAAAAGCAAAAAACGATCGCATTTTCATCTGGCGGAAGCTGAATACATGGCCGCCAACGATGCAGCTTGTGAAGCAATTTGGTTAAGAAGAATTTTGTGTGATGTTGAGCAAAAGCAGGAGGCTCCCACAACAATCTTTTGCGACAATATGTCTACTATTGCAATGACAAAGAATCCCGTCTTTCATGCAAGGTCGAAGCATATTGAACTTCGCCACCACTTCATAAGGAATCTTGTGAACGATCAAGAAATTCAGTTGGAGTTTGTCAACACAAAAGAGCAGTTAGCTGATGGCTTTACTAAAGCAGTGAGTTCGGAAAAATTTGAGCTGCTTCGGAATCATGTTCGGATTACAAATTAAGAGAGGGTGTTGAAAATAATAATTTGTAATTCCATTCTTAATGTCGGTGCATGCATATGACTTCTGGAATTCATGAGTCAAGAAATCTATCAATTGAAAATTTGTAAAGTTGGTCAATTAACTTTGACCACACTAATTAGGTATGCATTAAATATCATTTACCTATATAAATCCTATAATCGGAAGTTTATCGAACGAGAAATACAAAAAACATTTCAGAAGCTTTACTGCATAAGCTTTCACTCACTAATATCAAATTCCATAATCTTATTTCATTCATTTTATATCAAAAATACCCAACAATTAGAACACTACTATCTATATTTGAGTGATCGTGAATTTGAGTAATTTGTTTTACTATTTTCTTTTAATTGATTTTCAAAGTTATTACTCCATCCGTCCCAAAGAAACGTGCACGTTTACTGTTTTCACGTGTTTTTGCGAACGAGTTTTTTATTAGAATTTGAAATGATAAAATAATTTTTAAAGATGCATGCAATAGATGAGAGGTAGATCTATAATACTCATCTTTAAAAATTACTTTATCATTTGAAATACTAATAAACAAACCGGTCACAAAAACTCGATAATAAAGTAGGTGTGCACGTTTTTCTGGGACGGAGGTAATACTATTAATGAATTTTTTATTATTGATTTTATTGTATTATATTTTTATTAATATATATTGATTATTTTTATTATTATTGTATAACACTCTTGTATGATGTAACTGCAAAATTAATATTTATCAATAACAACAATTAATATTATTAAATTAATATTTTTTATAAAATAATTAATATTATTTTAAGATATACTTAAATTGCACAATGCATTTAGTGTTGTATTTTTTTTAATAGAAAATATAAAACTTTTTTTTTTCTAATTTTTATATATTGTAGGAATCACGGCCCACAGGTCCCCAGAAGGAAACATTTTAAGGGTTGTCCGACAATTACGGACACTTGCTGCCTCTTTTCTTTTCCATCACTTATTTCGGTAGAAAATGATAATATATGCTACATTTAAAAAAAAAAAAAAAAGACAAGGAAATCATCCCTTAAGCTTAACAAATAAACGCCATACTTATAGATTTTTTTGTATAAAAGCGTGAATAAGAAAAAAAAAAAAAATTTTGCTTAACAAATAACAAATAAACGCCATACTTATAGATTTTTTGTTGTATAAAAGCGTGAATAAGAAAAAAAAATTATAAAAAAAATTAATTTTTTGTATAAAAGCGTGAATAAGAAAAAAAATTATAAAAAAATTAATTTTTTTTTGTATAAAACGTGAATAAGAAAAAAAAATTATAAAAAAATTATTTTTTTGTATAAAAGCGTGAATAAGAAAAAACATTATTTTTTTGCGGTGAACGTGGATCGAACACGTGACGCACTCCCAACTGAGTTATCCCCGCTTAATGGTGAAATTGTAATGGTTATATAAATAAATCAACTTAAGAATAAATTAGAGAAAAAAGTACATCATTCTAAATCAACCTCAAAATCGTTAAAATAGTGCTTATTATGAACAAAAAACCACAATATCTTTAAAGAGATAGAGTCTACCATTATCAATCACAAAAAATAGTATAAGACGTTCATGGCGTACTCAAGTTTAAAAAATATAACAAAAAACATGTGAGAATCACTTCTCAATGTAAGAGACTTCATCAATAATAATTTGTAAAGGAATTTGAAATAATATATATATATATATATATATATATATATATATATATATATATATATATGTTATCATAAATCATTGCAAAACTTGTGATATAAGCACGGTGAATTGTGAGGTAAAATAATATTATTACTCATTCCGTCATGTTTTTTTATTACTCAAGTTAAAATAATACGAATTTTAATAAGAAAATTATTTATTAATATCAAAAGGAGTAAAGTTGCTTTTTGTTAGAAGGTGATTTGATCATTTCTAGTGATCAGACAAAAAAAAATATTTATATATAATTATTAATGTCATGAGATATAATTTAGAGATATTTATAAGTAGTTTGTTTGAGAGAATAAAATTATTTCTTGTTATTTATGGAGAAAACTAAATAAGGACATCCATTTATAATTTTGAGAAAATTAAAAAAAAGGCAAGGGGAGTAATACTTTTCAAAATATTCTAAAAATAGTACTTAGACACGTAGTTGTAAATATCGTTTTGATAAAAATTTATATGAGATGGAATATAAATTAACACAAATTTAACACCCACTCATTTTAAAATATTAAAATATCAATTACCAAATTATATTCCATTTCTCCATAAAATCGTCCCACGTAAGTGCGTCTCTATTTCTTTTAATAGAATGAAAGTAAATATTTTGAAAATTGCCATTCATAACAATGCTATAAAAAATCATTAAAAATATATTCATGTTTCGAAATAGGCTCTTCTACTTCTAGGAAGGGAGGCGTGTGTTTTCCCATTTTTTTTTTTTTGGAAGGGAGGCGTGTTACAAACATAAATCTTTCATCCTTATTTTCCCCCTAAAAATGTAAAGTAAAGCCATTATATTGCTAATGTTAGTGTCACTCATATCACATGTGCACCATTGATGGAGACGAGATCGCCATAACAATCTCGTATAATTATAAGTCGATTTGCAGAATTAAGATTTTTAGGAAAATTAATATTAGTATCTTTATGTTTATTTGTTTTGATTTATTTCCATAGATTAGTATTTATCTTTAATTAGGTTTTCGCTCTTATTTAAAGAGCTCAGTTGTAAATGTTTTATTGAGTTGAATGATGAATTATAGGAGTTTTATCAATTTAGGGCCTAAAAGATGGTAAATCTATTAATTTAAGGCCTGAAAGATTTTTCCTATCGATTCAAGGCGTGAAAGATAAGAAACTATCAATCCAGGGCCTGAAAGATAGAAACTATCAATTCGAGGCTTATAAATTTTAAGGTCATATTTGACACTAAACCCTGAACACTAAACCCTAAACGTTGAACCCTAAATCTTGAACCATGAATCCTAAAATCCGCTGAACCGTAAATCCTAAAAAAAGGAACATGAAATAAGGACATGAAATATAAGTATCAAACATGACCTTAAAATGTGTGAGCCTCAAATCGATAGTTTTTATCTTTCAGACCCTGAATTTATAGTTTTCTGTCTTCCAGGCCTTGAATCAATAGGAAAAATCTTTAAGACCTTAAATTAATAATTTTTCCATCTTTCAGGCCCTGAATTGACATTTTTTCTAAATTATATCTTTAAACGTGTTCAATTTATTTACTTGAAACATGCAATGTGTTTAGCATAAAATAAATTAAACGTTTCAATATAAATAAATTGAATATTTCAATAAAATAAATTGTATGTTTTAGAAAATGCACTTGAGTTACATGGTGTACTTGGTGCATAAAATTTTTAAACTTGAATATATATATATATATATATATATATATATATATATATATATATATATATATATATATATATATATATATTTATCCATTCATAGTGCATTTTTGGAACAATCCATTCATTTGTTTATTTTGGAACAATGCAATTTGTTTATACTGAACCATGCAACTATTTTTTTATAGTAATATATAGTTGCACGATTCAGTGTAAACACATTACACCTTTCAATATAAAAAGTTGCATGATTCTAAAATGCACTATGAGTGCACGGTACATCTGAATGCATGACTTAGCCATATATATATTTATTGACTTGCAAATTGCAATCGAGAGGTGGAGTCTCTAATTAATTAATTAAAACATGACACACCCACCGCCGTTATATTAATACATAATTAATCAGTTGATCAAGCACTCTTTCCTCCTTAATTCCATCTCTCTTGTCATCTTCCTTGCGTATATATGTAAGAATTAGTACCTCTTTTATATCCAAAGTCAGCCCCTTCCCTCTCTCAAAAAATAACCATTTCATTTCACCCAACTTTCCAAAAACAAAAAATCGTAAACGACACCGTTTAATTTCTCCCAAGAACTGCATGATTAATTCCACCACTTTTGTTAACTATGTGTAGTCACTTCTTGAAGAAAATGGAGAATTATCATCATCAAGGCGACTTAGCCGACATAGTCCGAGCCAACACCGCCTCCGCCGCCGTCGACGGCGCCACCGCCCCCGCCACGTGGCAGTTCCCGAGCAACACGATTCAATACTCGCCCGACCCGGTTGACGATTTCGGCGACCCGTTTACTTACACCATGCGAGATCCGCTGATCATGCAAAACGACGTCGATGCGGGGCTCTTTTATAACGCCGCCGGAAATAATTCGAGTATGTTTTCGAGGGTGTTGCAGATCTCTCCTAACGCGAAGCTGGCGGCGCCGCCGTGTGATCCGGTGGCGCCGCCACGGGGTGGGCCTCCTATATTGGTTCCTAATAATCTTCAGATCTCGTCTCCGCGAAATACGGGCGTCAAACGAAGGTGGGGAATTGATTAAATTCATTTTCTTGAAATATGATCAATAATTAATTTGCGGAAATTAAAGATTCATTTTTTTTTGTCATTAATTTGATCTGTGATTACTGATCTTGGGCAATCACATGCCTTCATTAATGACCACAAAGTTAGGGTTTTTACCACTAAAAAAAAATACTTAGAATTTATATATATATATATATATATATATATATATCGATTTAATTTTCTATTTGATTGCATCTGTAACATACAAATAAAATTGACCGATCACAAGCCGAATTCTATTTTGTGGCATTTTTCAGCCACAAGTGGCACAAAAATTGACCGGGAAATACTACAGAAATAGAATTTAAGTTATAATTGATCAATTTCGTATAGCACATATTTTAATCAAATTAAAAAAAGCTAAAAATATTGCAACTTGAAAAAACAATTATATATATATATATATAGTATAAACTGTAAATTGATATTAATTAACCGGTCTTTCTGTTATAAATTTCTTAGTTATAATAAAAACCATAAGCATTCTGAAAAATTAGATAGTTTTCATTAATTATCATGTTACTATTTTATGCAGTGGTTTTTTTTTATCTTTCGGGTCTACCTCTATCATATCCTCCGTTATTTTAGGCTTTTTCCAAGAAAAAAAAGGGGGCAAACTAGTGTTTCTGTCATGCAATATATTCTGAAAAAATTGGAATTATCTGCTCCAAAAGATTAATAGGTTTATAGTTCTTTTTGTATCTTTTATTATTGTGTACATATATAAATCTAACCAGAAAAACATTGTACAAATTATGTATGTATGAGTTGGGGATTGGTGCCTGAAATTTATAATTAAAATGGTGATTTTGATGCAATAGAAAAAGTCAAGCGAAGAAAGTAGTTTGCATACCAGCTCCAGCGCCAGCAAACAGCAGAGCCACTGGGGAAATTGTTCCATCAGATCTTTGGGCATGGAGAAAGTACGGCCAAAAGCCCATTAAAGGCTCCCCATATCCAAGGTAAGTAATTAACCCAAATTCTTCTATACACAGGGATGATATGTTTTTTTTCCAATAATATTAGTTGTTTTTATTATACAAAATTACTCATTTTCGCTGAACAATATTATTTATTTTCACTGCACAAGTAGCTGTTTAAGGTGACTAATATTTATTATTTTCACTGAATAATTTAATTTGTCAGTATTAATAATTTTCACTAAACAATATTACTCATTCTTACCCATTAATATATATTTTGCACCAATGATTAATAGTGTTAATCCCAAATTCCACCATCTACTATATGTAACCAATTGATAGGTCCTCTATTTTTTTTTCATTCCTTCCAAAGTTATTAAAAAACTACCAAGTGATAACACAAACCATCTTCTATTTTGATATTTCATCTCTTATTCTACTATTTTTAATACACAATAAATGTAAAAAATGACATCATATTCTATATTAATATTATCGGTACATGTGTACGCGACGATACATCATTATTGTGAGACAATCGCATGATTAGATGAGCACAATTTAAGCATGATATTTTAACATTTTGTAAAAAGTGGACTTTGATTTGTATTAATTTGTACTCCGTTTCATGTGTGAGACTGTTTCGTACGAGTTTTTTTCGAAATTAAAAACTGCCAAGAATTGTGGAAATTTCTTGGTTTTTAATCTAGAATTTGATTTTACTAACATCCTTTTGTGATTGCCTTTACCATGTTCTTGATTGAAATCTTAGTAAAAAATCTTGAGTAACATTCATGTGAATCAGGTTCACACATGAATTCTATCACTGTTATGTGTAAAAACTATCACTATTATGCACAAAAACTTTCACGGTTTAAAAATATAAAACATTTTCTAAAACAGTTATATATTGTTTTTGTTCATGACAGTGATAGTTTCTATACATAACAGTGAGAGTTTTAGTATGTAACAATGATACTTAAATAACTGAGTTCATAGCATGTACCAGATCTATACAAGTTTTTGTCAAAAATCTTTCTTGATTTTTGACTTCAATTCGTGTTTATACAACGTACCTAAGTCACTTGACCTAATAAGACTTCAAACTAGGCACGAATTTAGGATTTTTCTACCATGTCCTGAAATTTTCATATTCACAAACTGTACTATAAATTTTGTTCATCATATATAATTAATTGGGCCGAGTCTTGTATGCATTCAGATGCATCGCACACTCATAGTGTATTTTAAAATTATGCAATTAGTTATATTAAAAGATGCAACTTGTTTATATCAAACCGTGCAACTATTAATATGGAAAAATAATTGCACGATTCAGTGTAAACAAGTTCCATGATTCCAAAATGCACTATGAGTGCACAATAAATTTGGATGCACATGAGACCCACTTAAATATCATTATATTCGTCAATCAACTAATATCATTATTTTTATAAATTAATACACATAGCATTTAATGCCCGATTTCCGTTGTGTATGTTTATAAAACCCAGGGGCTATTACAGATGCAGCAGTTCAAAGGGTTGTCTGGCGAGGAAGCAAGTGGAGCGGAGCCGAACCGACCCGAATATGCTAGTAATCACCTACACTTCGGACCACAACCATCCCTGGCCCACCCAAAGAAACGCCCTTGCGGGCTCCACACGATCCCAGCCCTCCAAAAACACAAAGACAACACAAAAACCTACAAACTCAAAATACGATCACCAAAATGACGAAGAAACCACGGATCAAGATTTCGAAACCGTTCAATTCGACAAAGGGTTACCAAATACAACGTCGTATAGTAACTCGGAAGATAGTTTGTTTGCGGATTTGGGAGAGATTGAGGGGGATTGCTTGAATGATTTGTTGTTCGGTGATCCGGGTCGGGTTAGTGATGACTTGGATCCGTTTAGCTTGTACGATTGGGCGGGCGGCACCACCGGGGAATATAAAGGAGGCTGTTGAAATGACAATCGTACGTATATACAGTGTAATATATATTTTCTTAGATTATTTTTGGTGTTCGTTAATTAAAGGTGAGCCATGCATATAACTCCATTGCAAATCGCTTTACTCGATCTCTTGTGTCTCGTGTATAATGTTTACCAGACGGTTTCATATATGAGATGATGCTCTTTCCACTTACGTATTCAAGTTTTATTTTCTTTTAAAATACGTCGAATTTGAGCTGCATGAATTCCTTTGAAATAGGATTCGTCTTGTACAAGTTTTTGTCGTTGTTTAATGAGTTATATATTTAAATAATGAGTAATTTTTGGTGCATCAGTTGTATATGTAATTAGTGTATAGCTAATACTAATTATATTCAATAAAAATAATTAATAATGGGACGGAAGATCTTATAATTCGACAAGACGACCTTTGTAAAAGAGAATGGTGTATGCGCGCGTCTTTTTCACCAATAACTTTATCTCAAGTTTACTTCTTAATTTTGTTAAAGTTGTACTGACTCCGTCTCACAAGATAGTTCATATATATATATATATATTTTTTTTTTTGCTTTGTTCCAAATTGTACTTCATTTCCTTGTTAAAAATGTGTAACTTTTTTAAAAATACCTCTATTTAATGTGGGTTGGGAGTAAAAATTATTGTTTTTCACTTAAAATAAGAGTAAGAGTACACCATAAACTTTATACTTTCTTCGTCCCAAAATTATTTGTATATGTGCAATGACACACATGCATATTATAAAAAAATGAGGGTTTAATATAGAGATTTGAGGGGTAATTTTGTAAACCTTCGTATATAAAGCAAAGTAAAGAATGAATTATGTGTATATGTGGGACTTAAAGTAATGACATTTTGTGTAAATTTGAGAATATTGTGAGGGTAAAGTTTATGAAGACTTTTCTTTTTTTGGAATGTGCAGTAATGTTGTGACGTTCAAATAAGACAAGTGTTCAAGTAACTGCAGGACAGAGGGAGTGGTAAAATTTAAAATAACGGAAATGCTGTTTGGGGTGAATCACCCCGTGGTGAATATGTGTAATTCTTATTTTACCCTTAATGAGACCTGACTTTCGAATTTTGACGGAAACTTCATTAAAGGTAAAACGGTCAAAACACTACCTATGACGTCAGTGTTTCACCTTTCACCTCGGGGTGATTCACGTCATTTAACAGCGTCTTTAAAATAATGTTGACAAAAATTTGTATGAGACAGTCTTATACGTAAATCATTATATAAATTAGCATAAATTACCATTTAATTATTTCTATCAAAGTGTTGAAACTGTCATGTTAAATTATTTTCTATCTCACACTGTGAGACACTTTTACACAAGTGTGCTCTATAATATTTTATTGCTATGTGTGTAACGGGAGGAGTAATAATTCTTATGAACTGAGGTTGTATTTCTTTTGAAATTATTAGTGGATGGGACAGAAAGCTAAAACAGAGAGTTTGAACAGTGAATAAACGTACAACTTTCAGACATGACTGGAAAGCTCAATGAAGGGATTATGATGTTGGATGGGACTCCTACATTTTTTCTCATTGTAATAATTAAATTAGTTATCAAAAGCATGGCATAAACCATGCATGCTTATGTGATTTGTGGCTATTATCAGTTTGTAATGCTTACAAATAAAGCATTCGACTTCTAATTGTGGTGAAAGTGATTGAAAATTCTGTGTCATCTAAAAGTTTGAACTGATAGGAAAATGTATAATTAATTTTTTAATTTAATTTCTCTAATATTTTTCCTCACTCGTTGGTTGAATTCTCTTGTTCCATCATTGGGAGGAGGCCAATCGAATGAACAATTTAACTAATATGAGTGGAGTTGCTTTCGGCGAGAATCGAATCCAGGATATGAACGTGAGGCTGAAGGCTCTGATACCATAAAAAAATTTATATTATCACCATTGAATTTGTGACCAGTGAAAGCGAGTACTATTTATTCATAATTTTACAATACAAATAAGGAAAATACAACAAGAAATTAATTATAAATTAATTACAAGAATTTAATTGAATAAGTCAATTGATGATTGATTTATTTCCAACAGTGATCATCAGTGTCTTTGTGTGTGGAAATTAAAGAGATGCTACCTCCGTTTCGAATTGGAAGTCGTCTTTATTTTTTATACGCGTTTTTGCGAGTGAGTTTTGTATTAGTAATTAATTAAAATGATAGAGTAAATTTTGAGGAGGGAGGTACTGCATTGCAACCTTTAAGATTATAGTAAAAAAACCCAACTTTTGATTTTGTTGAAAATTAATACATGTTTTTTTTTCTCCTATCGGTGACGAATGTCGTGGATCGCTGGACTTGCAATGTAGGATTATACAGTTCAATTTTTATTTTTTTGCTACATTATTTTGACAGAAAATTTAAGAATTAATGACTCTCCACTAGACCTGTCAGAACTGGCCGGCGGGTCGAGCCGGCCCAAAACCCACCTCAACCCACCTTTTTGCGGGCTTTGGCGGGTCAACCCACTGCGGGCTGGGGCTGAAAACTAGTCAACCCAACCCAATCCAACCCAACCCAACCCGTAGCGGGTAGCGGGCTTAGCGGGCCAACCCGCGGGTTTTTTTTATAATTTTTTTTTTCACGTGTACTTATAATAAATTTTAAACATGTAGACAATTTCCACAAAAATAGTTTTAATAAATAAAAGTGCATATCAAAGTTATTCAACATAAAATATAGTCTCAAAATAGCAATTAAAGTTTATAAGCATAACTTTAAATACACAAACACTTTTGTGAAGCTGTGCAGCGCTTGTGGTAATTTAATTTCTAGAGTTACTTTATTTTTGAAGATTCTGTTTCCCGTGAGTGTTAGTAACTATTCCCTCCGCCCTGATTTTAATTATCCGCTTTCCATAAATAGTAGTCCTAATTTTGTTTATCAATTTCCACAAATAGTCGTCCTAATTTTGTTTAATTTCTAGAGTTTCTTTGTTTTTGAAGATTCTGTTTCTCCCGTGAGTGTTAGTAACTATTCCTTCCGTCCTGATTTTAATTATCCGCTTTCCATAAATTTTCGTCCTAATTTTGTTTATCAATTTCCAAAATAAGGCAATAAAGCAACATTCAATACTATTTAATATTATTATTTCTCTCCACCAAACTCATTTTACACCATTTAATACTTTTATTTCCCTCCACCAAACCCACTTTACATAATTTAATATTATTGTCTCCTACTTTTTCTTAATCTCCATGTCTACAGTAAATGGATAATAAAAAATAGGACGGAGGGAGTAGTTGAGTAGAATAACTTGAAATTTTTTTATACTGTTTTTTTAATTTTGTGTTAGTAAATGATAGTAATAATTTTTTTTTTTAAAATTACACCCCAGCCCGCGGGCCGCCCCAACCCGACCCACTCCAGCCCGCGGCCCATTTGGGTCAGCCCGTTTGGGCCCATTTTTAAACGGGGCAATAAATACTCAACCCAACCCTCATCAACCCAGGCGGGCTCGGGCCAGCCCAACGGGCCCGACCCATTTTGACCGCTCTACTCTCCATTACAAAGTTTCTAACAAAAAGACTCTAAGGTACAAAATATCTTTAAAGTGACTTTAAGATACAATTTGTACTAAAAATACCCCTTTTTGTATGTATTCATAATTTTTTTTTTGTTTTGATCAAGTACACATTTTGAGAAAGTACATATTATTTTGAGAAGATTCGAAATACAAATTTTATAAAATCTGAAATTTAAATTAAATTATATAAAAAATTGCAATTAATAAAAAGTGGAATAAAAAAGACGAAAGTGCAGAAAATTAAAAAAACTGCACTCCAAAATTGGCCTAGAAGTGCAGAAATTAAAAAAACTGCACTCCAAACTGCGTTAGAAGTGCAAAAAATGTGTCAGAAGAGCAAAAACCGTGTCAGAAGTGCAGAAACGGACAGAAGGGCAACATAGACTTTTTAACCATATTTTTGTACCTTAAAATCAAAATAAAATTACTTTGTACCTTAGAGTCACTTGGAGAGTGACTTTGTACCTTAGAGTCACTCCCCCAAAATTTAATAAACAGTGAGTTTTCTTGAGTTTTTTGTCACAATAACGTAGACAAAACATAAAACTTATCAAAATAAAAAATAAACTGTGTAATCCTACATGACAAGTTTGGCAAGGCATGTCATCTGTCATTGGTTGGAGGAAAAAAAACATATATCGATTTGCAACAATATTAAAGGTTGAATTTGTTAATTATAATTTTGAAGGTCATGATTAAATTAATACTTGACATAAAAATCGTGTATTTATTTAGAATTAACCCTTTATTATTTCATCAACTTTTGTGATATATTTATTGACGGAAGATTAAATTTTTATTAGTGAAGATTTTGATTTTTAGTAAAATACTTTCAATTCTTTTTTAAATTTTACCATATAATTTTAATTAAGCACTACCACTTTTGATTTTTATTGCAAAAGTACGAATGCTTGCAATGCAAACACCACTAGAATTGATCCTTAACATTTCATTTTTATTAATTTTTTTTATAAATTTTAATAGAGATAGACATAATAAAATAATAAATAAAAATACAAAAGTATGAGACTCATGCACCGTGTCCATCTCATATGAAATTTAAAAGAAATTTAACAATAAATGGAGTGATCCGTGCCCAAGCAACTAGGGGCAATTTTTTTTTCTTTTTATTGAACTATAGTGTTTGGAAGCGCTCCCCTAGTTCACCTTCAATTTTATATGATTAAATACTATTAAAAAATTTAAAAATGCATTTAATTATTTATTGAAAATATATGCTTGCTAAAAGAATAGAGGGGGGGGCCTTTTGGTGTATTTCTTTAGAAACACTTTGTTGTGTACCATACTACAATCCTTTGCAAACAGTGACTTGAAGATTTGTCAAATCCATCAATTCTGATAAATGAATTTCAACTCTCTCAATTGCCC
This sequence comes from Stenogyne calaminthoides, assembly GCA_037126765.1. NCBI lineage: Eukaryota > Viridiplantae > Streptophyta > Magnoliopsida > Lamiales > Lamiaceae > Stenogyne > Stenogyne calaminthoides. The sequence continues at coordinate 4,133,624 of JBBCBC010000026.1, read as the reverse complement.
TCAACCCTTCCCTCCAAAAGCTTGATCACAACTCATTTCATAATAAATCAGCCGTTGGACATAAGCCTAAATGTTCTGATACCATAAAAGAATTATGTGTCATCTAAAAGTCTGAAGTTACAGTAATGTATGAAATTAATTTATAGTATTTAATTTTCCTAAAGTTGGCGAATCTGAGGAGCATAAATTTTAAAATCCCTAAGACTAATGTTTTCTCCAGTAAATATGGACCAAACGAACTCATTGATTGGGTGCGAAGCATTATGTGTGTATGTCGATGAGCTTTATTTGTGCGTATTTGAGTAATTCTTTATTGGAGAGACTGTTTATGATGGGAAAGAAATCGAACACAAAGTTTCCATTAACTATATTTCAGACTTTTACAGAATATGTGACAAAGATATTATTCTGTGGAAGATGGTATGTATGATATCAGAGACAAGTTTAATTTTGAGATGTAATTTAATATATATTTCACAAATTTATGTACTTATTTAATAATTTGATTTGAATTTATTTTTTACAAAAAATATATGATACATATTTATTAGGAGTGAAAATTTAATGAACAATCACCTAGCTAGCCCAATGGCAACTGACCACATCAGCCATTTGTGATTGAGAGGTCTCGAGTTCAAGACCCTGCCCATTTTAGCGAGAAGAAAATATTAGAGTTGTGCACCTAGAAGGTCTTTTAGGGTATGTTTGTTTCGGATTTATAGTGGGCGTGAGAAATTTTGACTTTGAAATCCTAGGATTTCAAAATCTCGATGAATAGTTAATATGTATGTTTGTTATGAGATTTTATAGAGTAGGATGGTGGAAAAGATGATTGATGTGATATTATTATATTATTTTGAGTGTATTGAGAGAATAAAGAAGTAGATGATGTGAGAGTGTATTGAGATAATAAAATGTAGAGTAATAGTATGTTATAAAGTAGAGTATGATTAATAGGATTTCAAAATCCTTATGTGTATGTTTGTTTTGGAATTACAGTGGACGTGAGAAATCCCGAACTTTCATGTCCTAGGATTACAAAATTTTTGATGAATAGTTAAAATGTATGTTTGTTATAGGATTTTATAGGTAGGATGGTGAAAACGTTAATTGATGATATGAGTGTATTGAGAAAATAAAAAGTTGAGTAGCAGTAGGTAGTGAAATAAAGTAGATTTAGTAGAATTTCAAAATCCTTACTTTAAGTTTCAAAACAAATGAGAATTGTAGATTGTAAAGCCGTGATAGTCACGAAACAAACATACCTTATAAGTCTCAAAACAAATGGGAGTTTAAGATTGTAAAGTTCAAAGTTCGTCGGGATAGTCGCGAAACGAACATACTCTTAGAGAGGGTAAAAGTGCCCTCGTAAACACACAGTGTTTGTGTCTGTTCATGATAGCGAGAAGAAAATTATTAAGGTCCCGTTTGGTTCGCGTGATTGATTGGGATATGACAGAATTATGATTTTAATCCTAACTAATCAATCGTTTGGTTTGTGGGATGAGGACCTATGATATGCTTCAATTCCTGGGTAGAAAATGTATCAAATCCCTCAATGGAGGGATATGTCAATCCCAAGTGAAAGGTGTGATAGAACATATCCCAAGTGCAATATTACAAATTGTCCTTCTATTGTTTGAATAGATTCAAAAGAATGAAGTGTGTTGTTTCAATTCAATTTCAAGGTGCTTATGACATTTCAATAAATATCCCATCTAATCACTTACTCAAATCCTACAATCGAAACACATATCTTGATTCAAACAAATCTAGTCCAATCAATCAAATTTAACTCAATCCCACTCAATTCTATCACACCTAATCAATTCAGTCCCGTGAACCAAACGTCCTTAGGGTTATTCATCCTCGTTAATGCCCTTATTATATTAATTTAATCGTTAAATGACTTTTTTATTTAGTGAAACTTCTTCGGCGAAAAGAGTACAAATGTGTTTAGCGAAAATAGTGGATTTAATTGACCACATTCTCTAAAATCAACCAACCATAATAGTGGATTTACCAAAGTGTAATAGTGAAGTCAAACGATCGACTAAAGATTAGAACTCTAAAAGTGTTTTACTTATGGAAACTTTGATAGACTGATTTGAAATCTGAAAAGATAGATCAAACCGACCTTAAAAGGCAAAAGTCGAGGATCATGAATGATGATCTAGATAGGTTGATGAACTGAAAATTTTGAATTATTCAAGAGATTCAATTGATTTCATGAAAAATAATGTATAATAATTAATTTTAAATCAAATTTCTTATCGATATCACATCAAGATAAGGTTCATTCCACTGTAATCTATCCCATCAAGCAGGGTGTCGAAATGCTTACTAGCCTAATTTCATATTTTCCAAAACCCACACCCCACTAAATAGTAAAAACAATAAATTAAATTAATATTATATTTAACATTCATTGAATGCAAAAGACACATCATCGGGGATGTTATTATGATAACAAACAATTTGAGGATAAAGTGGGATAACTCAAGTGACTAAAACTCTAATACTTACGTGTGAGATTGTGGATTGACTTATTGTTGGATTTGAATGAAGAAGAAGAATGACAAAACTTAGTATATTAATTAGGTTTTTTTTTTTTTTTTCTAATGCGAATCGTCGTTTTGATATTAATCATAAGTTAAGTACTTTGGTATATAAACTCCCTATGATCTCTCTTTCAAAAAAAAAAAAAACTCCCTATGATCTCAAATACTTGATCTTTTAGAATTTGTTTACCCACAATTTTTTCACTCTCTAACATATTACTTGTGGAAAAAAAAAGGAAGAATGACTGAATGAAAGTGAATTAAGTAATAAATGTAAGTCCAAATAAAATTAATTACGAGAGAATTGGATTGGGATAAGGTAAAAAAAGTAAAAAATATCTAAAATATTAAATAATTAATTATAAGCAAAAATATTACTGTTAAAAGAAAATTTTAAGATCAGAGGGATTATATAGTTGAAGGAGCAAGCATATCCCCATGGAAATTGAGTTTGAAAATTTAGGTGGATAGCTTAAAACAAAAATACTCTTGTTGATGATTTATAGTAGGCCAGGTTATTTGTACCCCCCTCCCCTCTCTTTTAGTAAGTACCCCTACACGATTAATACATACCTATTTTAATAAATTAGTATATCCACCATAAATTATCAATTATTAATTTGAGGGTAGTATAAGATTTTTATTATGGAGTTAAAAAAAGAAAAGAAAAAGGAGTTTGGTGGGTGTATTTGTTAACTGTGGAAGTTTAAAATAACTGGGCCTTTATATTAATAGCCTTTTGAGTTTTGACAGGACAGGATGGTCGTTTTGGGCCATACTTTCCAAGGTAATAAACCATAGGCCCAGGTTATTAGCACATCTCTCTTCAGGAAATGCACCCCTCTTTCAATTTTATTATTTTAGTATACAAATCTTTATATATAAAAGGAGAATGCTCCTCACCAGCTTCTGCCATGTGTCATTATATATAAAAGGAGAATGCTCCTCACCAATTTCTGCCATGTGTCAAATTAAGTCTATCCTCCTTCCGCCATGTGTCAAATTTAGTTTATCCCTCCTTCTGCCATGCATGTGTCAAATTGAGTTTATCATCTCTCTGCCATGTGTCATGAATGACACTCTCCTTCGCATAATATGCCAAATGTACTACTTAATTATTATGTGTACATTTATTTGATATAATTTTTTTTTTCAGTTAAAAAAAAACTTTAAAACTCATTTACTTTCTCGGTATAAATTCATGGTCCTTTCAATTCCTCTCCGAAACCTCATCATCTCTCCATTTCACAATATATATGCTACACTTCATCAATAAATTGGAACCAACAATCAACCCATATAAGAAAAAAAAAATACTGGAGAAAAAAATAAAGTTGACAATATAAAAAAAAAAAAAAAACCGACCCGTGCATCGCACGGGCAAAATTCTAGTAAAACTAATGACAAAATTAATCTTTTTTTTTTTCTGTCATATAATCAGTTACATCCCTCAAGAACTAAAAAATCTTTAATGCTAAACACAAAAATCAGTAGCTAAACACAATAATAGTGCAAGAACTTATCCAACAAGAATACATTTGTTGTTTATATGCTTTTTATAAAATGTGATTGTATTTTGGATAAATAAATCGTTTAGGTAGGACAATAGGATCACTTTTATGGTTTAGGCCCAAGTTATTAGCACACCCCATTTTCACGAAATGCACCTCTCTTGATATTAATATACTATCAATAAACTCCTAAAATTAATCTTTTTTACTTTTAATCCTTATTCTAGTCGGTTCCTCCCCATAATAAACGCGCACATACATCTCCAATTCTCTTTTAAAAAAAGCCCCGCGCCACACCACAACTCCTCTTACAGTGAAGTCCCTTTTTTCAGATGAGATTTTTTGGAAAAAACTTTCGAAAATGTAAAATATTATCGATTTAGACATTAAAAAATGTTGTTTAAAAAAAAAAGACTTTAAAAAATGTAAGATATTTTCGAATATTTTGGACAAATGTTAGCGCAGGAATAAAGACGATTCCCCTTTTTCACTTTTTATATTTATATTTTTTAACACATGGACCCAGAATATGATTGATGAAACAGTAATTAGAAATATCAAGTTAATTGTATGAGTTTTGTTCTTCAATTTTCGAAGAGCGATAGAACGTAAAAAATGCATGCATTATTCATATTCATGAATTCCAAAAGCTCCCAAAACACTTGCCTGCAAATAACTCCCTACTAATATTTCCACATAATATTAATATCACCAAAATAGTGGAATACCGATCATAACACACTCTTCAAAGTCGGAATGCTCTGTTCATCCCTGAAAAAATTATCCGGATCAACTTTGGTCTTCACTTGAACCAACCTATCAAAATTACTCTTAAAATACTTTACCCCATAAACCCTACCCTCATCATAATCATTCACCCCATTATTATCACTGCTTCCAATTTCAATCACTACTACACATTTGAGCTTGGAGAGCTCCACTTGGACAACTTTTTTTTCGAACAGCTCTCCAAGTGGTTCCTTGGAGAGCGGTTCTATTAAAAAAAAAACAAATGTTTAAAACACTTGTCAAAATCAAAAGCTTAGACATCGGTTCATAACATTTGTGCAAGGAAGTAATTGAGAGCGGTTTTGAACCGGTTTTGAACCGCTGTCCAAGTGAATTAATTTTTTTTTTTGTAAAGCTTTTATTTTCTGTTTTATTTTTTTGTTTTAATTTGTAAATTCTTTTTAGGTACAGTTCAAATATTTTATTCTTTAAATTCTCGTGTTATTTCTTTTTAATATTAAATAAGATATAATGAGATTAACACAAACTCTTATGTAAAATTTGTTCATAATATTACTTGTTTAAATAGAAAAGTATTACTTGTTTACATAGAAAGATATAACTTGTTTAAAGAAAAGTATTACTTGTTTAGATGAAAAAGTATTACTTGTTTAAAGGAAAATATTATTTATTTAGATAGAAAAATATTATATTACTTGTTTAGAAGGAAAATTATTACAAGTTTAAAAGAAAGGTAGTACTTTTTTTTAAAAAAACAAGTAAAAAAAAAAAATATAATTTTAATATAATTTAATTTAAATTTATATATAAAAAAATTTATTATAAAAAATGTGATTGAATTAATAAATAAGATAATTGAAATAAAGAATTTTAAAAAAATTATAAGAAAAAATGATTTTTAGAACATATAAAATTAATTTCATTAAATAAACGCAAAAAAAAGTATTACTTGTTTAGATGAAAAAGTATTACTTGTTTAAAAGAAAATAATTACTTGTTTAAATAGAAAAGTATTACTAGCTTGTTTAAATAGAAAGATATAACTTGTTTAAAAAAATATATATATTACTTGTTTAGAAGAAAAAATATTACTTGTTTAAAGAAAAATATTACTTATTAAGATAAAAAAAGTATATTACTTGTTTAGAAGGAAAAGTATTACAAGTTTAAAAGAAAGATACGTAGTGTACTTTTTAAAAAAAAACAAGTAAAAAATATAATTTTAATATAATTTAATTTAAATTTATATAAAAAAAATATTATTATATAAAAAAGTGTGATTGAATTAATAAATAAGATAATTGAAATAAAGAATTTTAAAAAAAAATTGTAAAAAAAATGAATTCTAGGACATATAGAATTAATTTCATTAAGTAAACGCAAGAAAGCTAGTACCCAAGCGGAATTGATCCTCGCTCAGGTGCCCAAAGTCCCGTGTTCGGTCACCCATGAGAGCGAATAATTGCCTCAATTAATTGGGAGACTTGGTGGCTTATATATGAGATGCTTGGTGGGTCCGTGCCTAAAAATCTTTTTTTTTTTTTTTTTAAAAAGTGTTGGAGAGCGGTTAAAAACCGATGTCCAAGTGTATATGCTTGGACAGCGGTTGAAAACCGCTCTCCAAGTGACCCCTTGCAATGCGGTTAAAAACCGCTGTCCAAGTGTGATTTCTTGGACAACGGTTTTTTTCAGCTATCCAAGCTTGGACAACTGTTATAACCGCTCTCCAAGGTCATTTTTCACAGCTGTCCAAGCCCAAATGTGTATTAGTGAATATCTCTGTAATCCAGAAATGCTTCCTTCGGATTTTTCGACACGAAAGGCGCCATGTAATCGTACAATTCTCGAGTATCATCCAAGTTCTTGTTTTCCACTACGCCACCTTTTTGAAGACATTGTGTAAGATACTGAATCTTGTAAATAACCCCTGCTCTGTGGGGAAAAGGCGTGGCTGATTCCGCGATTTCGCTCATTCTCCCGCCGTAGGGGTTGAACTTCACGACCATGTTTCGTGATGACACGATTCTCGTAAAAAGTCCCTGCATTCCTTCTTTCGAAATCGGGGTTTTCACGTAGTCGGATTTGATCTTGAATGGCCCGTAAATGGGTGGTTTTCGGATTAATAACTCTATTTCTAGGGTTTTCGCAGAAGTTCGCCCGAAAAAATCTTGATTTAATCGACTCATTTCTTTGCAGTCCTGTTTTTTCAATCCCAATTCCGGGAATTGTTTGGTCATAAGTGAAACCAAGTTGGTAGAATTACCAAGGTACATTGCAAGAAAAAAAGCCCCTGAAATGTTTTTGTTAAACCCTAGATTCACTCGAAGAAAGAGCTCGTTGTCGAACTTATCTGCAACGTATTGCCAGCGGTGGACAATATCCGTTGCGTTGTCTCCCAGGGTTTTGAAAACACGAAGATCAGAAACCAAAGGGAGGCACGGGTACCGGTTTGACTTTGTGCGACGATAACGCCAAAATCGCACCCCCGCCTCCCCTGATAGCCCAGAAAAGATCCTCGCCCATTCCTTTCCTATCGAGGATAAATCCGTTTGCGTCCACTATTTTTTGCATCGACAACGTTGTCAACCGAGAGGCCGTATTTTCTCATCATGTTGCCGTAGCCACCGCCGCTGATGCGGCCACCAACGCCGAGAGACGGGCAAACTCCGGCGGGGAAAGCATGGACTTTGCTTTTTTCCCAAATTCTGTAGTAAAGTTCACCGATTGTGGCGCCAGATTGGGCCCACGCCGTTTGGTCTTGGAGGTTTATTTCAATAGAGCGAAGGTTGTACATGTCAAGAATGGCGAATGGGGCTCTTGATGTGTAAGAGAGGCCTGTACAAAATAATATCAATGAATTAATAATATTATATGAGTAACACTTTTGTACACTCGTTTAGATATGTATCCAAGAATTTTCGTAAGGGTAAAATAAATAAAAATATAATATATGCATTAAAAAGTTCTTCACTAAATAGTAACTCATTATATTATAATTGAAATCTATGGATTTTCATAGGCGGAGTTATGAATTGGGGGCACATTTGTAATTTTTCAAATACTGAACTAATTATAATTTGTATAATATAAAAATAGTAGTAAAAAATAATTACTATTATGGTGGCACGTGCCCCCACCCCGTTATACATAGGTCCATCTCTGCACTCGTTGTCGTTTTCAACATAAATCGTTAACTTGTTGAAATAACGAGGCCCATTATCGGAACATGCTAAAATTGAAGAACATTGTTTATGTCTTCATCCGGACGATCTGAGACTAAAAGGATAAAAGTTGAACGCATATGGGGCCTAAATTAAAAAAGTGAAAATTGTGGGACCATTTAAAAAAAAGTAAAAAGTTATAGGTTGGATATGATTTTTGCGTTTAAAATAATGCATTTGAGTTGTGTAACGGTGCACCAAGTACATACAATAAAATAGTATAACAGACTTATGTAAAGCTCGAAAACTTTTAAAAAATAAATTGTAAATAACGAATTATACCTTCATAGTCGTGGCCTCCGCTCCGGATTTTCAAATGTAGTCGATTTTGCTTGGCGCATTTTACGATTTCTTGGACCTGTGATTCCTGAAATGGAGTCAAGATGATAGTTGGTTTGAGGGTTTGTGAAGTGTTGAAACGGCTGTTTCTAATTGTTTGTAGCAAGATTTATGTGTAGTTTATGCTATTAGGTGTGTAGACGATTTTTTCTAGTTCATCATTCGTGAATTTCGCCTTCGATAGACATGTCAAAAAGGTGTCCGATGAAGCATTAGATAATGAATACAGACTGGAAAAAAAGAGCACAAGAACATGCAAGATCATTGTGCTTTAGTCCTGATTGATTGATATTGAGATTGTTACAAACTCTTGGCCTATATTGTGCTTTAAATATACCCTTTAAAAAAATGATAAAATTGCAAGTAATTGCTGCAATTGAAGGTTATAAATCTGTGAATTTAATGTTATAAAAACGTACAAAGATCATGGAATGGAATTGAGTATTCTAATTTTTATGATATTGTGTCTCTTTATAATTCTGGATTTTTTTTTTTTAAACGAGAGATCAATAACATTATTGTTTTTACTTATTTTTATTGGGAATACAAAATTAGAGCTTGTCTATTTAATTTTTCAGGGGCCTAAATATATTGAATTTGTCAAAGTGGTTTATTGTGAGACCACGTGCAAGTCACAACAAATTTGTTTTTCCTTTTTTTTTTTTGAATTACATTGCCTTGGTTGAAACATGAAAAAGTGACATAGAAGAATAGATGTGTTATTTTAGTTGGGAGATTTGCAAACATGCCAATCAAACTTAAAGTGTAGCAAAATTTGCTCGTCATGTTAGTGGAGTAGCAATTTAGCCGCGGACGGGATGTCCTGTAACACAATAATATAACATCTTCTGTAACACCAGTAATTAAATTTTAACACGTGTAATATAAAATATATATTTTTTTAATTAAATTACCTTAATCAGAATTACCAAAATAACTCAAAAAAAAAAAATTTTATTTTTCTCACCGTATCTAAATCCAATATTCTCTCAATCTCTTTCCTCCTCATGTCAGATTAGCCGAAACACACTACATATTAAAAAAAAATGCAGAAATGCATCTCTCTATTTTTCATGAACCAATGTCTCTAAGTCACAAACCCAAAATCATGAACGTATTTTAATTTTTTAAATTCTGAGTTGAAATTTTTAGATTTTTTTTTTCAATAAATCAAATTTTATTAATGGATATTAAAGATAGCCTTCAAGCACCATAGAGCACAAAATTTTGCATTTGTGCGTTTTGTTTTGCTTGTTTTGCATTTAAATCAAAATTTGGGTATCTAAATCATATTGTTCACATTTCTGCGTTTTTTTTTTAAATAAAAAAAGGTAGTGTGTTTCTACTAATCTTTTGAGATGAAAGAGATGAAGACTGAGACGAAAATAGATTGAGAGAATATTAGATATAGAAACGGTGAGATAAAATAAGATTTTTTGGAGTTATTTTGGTAATTCTGGTTAAGGTAATTTATTTAAGAAAAAATAATATCTCTTATATTACACGTGTCAAAATTTAATTGGTGTTACAGGAGATGTTACACCAATGAGTTACAGGACATCCCATCCGATTTAGCCGGCCCCAACTTACCATTTTACCAAATTTATGCCCTAGAACATGCAAAATCATTGCCTCTGGGTGCTGATTGATTGATATTGTTATAAATTCGTGCTTCTTTTTAATATTGGCCTATTGTGCTTTAAATACCCTTTAAAAAAGAAAAAGAAGATAAAATTGGAGTTTGAATCACAAATGATCCCATAGCTTTGGCCTCAAATAGATTTAGTCTTATAATTTTTTTTGTCGTCGATTTAGTCCCAATAACTTTGACAATGTCCAATTTTAGTCCCAAATCAGCCGAAACAACGTCGTTTTGCCATTTTTATTTGGGGCTTTCCGGCGGATGTTGTGACTTGAGTAGGGACAAACCTGCAAATGTTGATTGGATTGATTATCAGCTTGCTAGGGACAGGCCTAGAAGAAACATTAGGCAACCTTCTAAATATGATGATTTCCACATTGATACGCATGCTTTCAGTGCTTTTGAGTCTTGCAATAATGAGCCAAAATCGTATAAATGAAGCCTTAAAGTCTAAAAATTCGTTTGAGTGGTTAAGTGCTATGAAAGAAGAAATGAAATCCTTGCATGATAACAAAACTTGGAATCTTGTCTCTAAACCTAAGCATTGCCCTGTTGTTGATTGTAAGTGGTTATTCAAGATTAAGGATGAAATTAAATGAACTAAATTTAAGGCTATATTAGTGGCTAAGGGTTTTACTCAAAAGGAGGGGATAGATTACACTGAAATCTTTGCTCCTGTTGTGAAATTTACCCTGTTCGCATAATGCTTGCTCTTGTTGCTCATTTTGATTGGGAATTGAAACAGATGGATGTAAAAACTGCTTTCTTGCATAGTGATTTGGATGAAAAGATTTATATGAGACAACCTGATGACTTTGTTGATTCTAATATCCTGAGCATGTGTGTTTTCTTAATAAGTCTTTGTATGGATTGAAACAATCACCAAGACAGTGGAATAAGAAATTTGATGAATGCATGATGTCTTTGAAATTCAAAAGAAGTTCGTTTGATCATTGCCTTTACTTCAAGAAAGATGCATCCGTTCCTTTCTTCTTTCTCATATATGTGGATGACACGCTTCTTATTAGTCCTTGCATTAAAATTGTTGAGCATGTTAAAAAATGCCTTGGTGATAAATTTGACATGAAAAAACTTGGTAATGCTAAGAAGATTTTTGGCATGAATATTGAAAGAGATAGAAAAAGTCATGCTCTCCTACTTAATCAGATTTCATATGTTGATAAGGTTTTCAGTAAGTTTTCCATGTCGTCCTCTAAATCTGTTAATGTGCCTCTTGCTGCCCATTTTGTGCTAAGACTCAGTCCCCTGAGACTAAGTCTAAAATAGATGAGATGAAAGATGTGCCCTACTCCAACGCCATTGGATCTGTGATGTATCTCATGGTAAGCACTAGACCCGATATTGCTTATTCTGTTAGTTGTTTGAGTAGATATATGTCTAATTCAGGTATGCCTCACTGGGAGGCTTTGAGGTGGCTTCTTAAGTACCTTAAGGGTACAATGGAGGCAAGTCTTAAATTCTCAAAATCTGCAGATGGTGTGAGGTTAGTTGGTTATGTGGATTCTAACTATGCTAATGATTGAGAAAATTAGAAATCTACCACTTCTTATGTGTTCACTTTATGCGGTACTTGTATTAGTTGGAAATCTCAATTACAACATATTATTCCTTTGTCCACTACTGAATCTGAATATGTTGCGATTACTGAGGCTGCTAAATGGCAATTTGGTCAAAATGTCTTATTTCTGAAATTGGTTTTCTTAAAGGTGAAGTTGTTGTGTTTTCTGATAGTCAATCTGTTATACAATTGTGTAAAATCTTGTATTCGATGAAAGAACCAAACATATTGATGTTAAATACCATTTTGTGCGGGATATTGTTGAAAAAGACATTATTAATCTTGAGAAAATTGCTTTAGAATTTAATCCCGCTGATATGTTGGGGATTATACTGAAAAGTATGCTTTTTACTTTGTATAATCGAAACTGAATTTCCAGACTTATTTACTGAAATAAATTGTTTATCACTGATGCTTTAAATATGATTGAATGTTATATATATTTATTGCATAAACTGCTCAATAATTAAATGCGTGTTAAAGTTAATTTAGTGATACCCGATCACGAAGATTAAATTAAATGAAATAACTATAAATACGCCATTCACGACCTAGATGGAAATGAACAACCATCGCGAAAAGGTTGAGGTGTAAGGCTATTGGTTTGTCTTGACCAAGAGATTACACTAGTGCATGACCGATCTTGTTGAATAGGACCTCTTGAGAATCGAACAAAAGAATTAGACCTCGGTGGATCGTTGTTTCTTAACCTTCGTCCCTTAAATAGGATCACGTGATTCGGTAACTATTGCTTTGACTTATCATGGGTAGCAAGAGAGATTCAATACTTTTTATCTTGGGCAATTTATTGGTCAATTGCTAAGATTTAATCTGAAGAATCGTAAACGCTTGCTTGATTTGCCCCCTTCATAAGCTTTATCATACTAAATCTTGCAAGTGGAATTTGTTTCCTGGTATGGATAATAATGTTGAACCGTTCCTCGACCAAGGACAAAAGATATTAATTAACGATATTTCAAAGGGGCTTGAATTAATTAATGGGCTTAATCTTAAACACGGGAAATAATGACCGGAGCCATATTGATTTATGGGTTAAGATGGATAGTTTGTTTAATTAATATTTATGGGCTTGAATTATATTGTGGCTCAATATTAGATATTCAAGATCTATTAGAAGGTCCAATCTTAATTCTCCTAAAGGCCCCCTTCTTAGCCCAACATATAGTCCAATAACCTAAAAAGGTGATTAAAATAAAATAAATATCGTTGATTTTCCTCATTATTTTCGAAAAATTATGGATAAAAGAAGAAAGATTTTCTTTGAATTTTGTTATGGAATGAAGATATGTATTCTTGGAATACAAGATTATCTCATTAAATTCAAGAAATCTCCCACTTGGTTATTCATTAAGTATTTTCGAAATTTTTGGAAAATAGAGGGTAAGAAAGATTTTCTTGATTTTCTTGAGAAGATATTATGGAAGATATGTATTTCTTGAAATACAAGAATATCTCATAAATTCAAGAAGATCTAAATCTTGGAATCTTGCTCAAATTTTCGAAAATTATACCATAAAATAGAGGAGGTGGATTTTTGTGGAATATTTTAATTATGGGAAAAAGAATATATGAGATATATTCAAGATTTCTTGGTGACCAAGAAAAGTCTTTTCCCACATTGAAAAACCACCAAAATTTCGTGCCCCTCCTCTCCTATAAATAGGGGATGATTAGTTCATTCCCAAGTACAATTCCATGTGCTTGAAATATTAGAAAATCCACATAAGTGGTGCAACAAAGTTTATTTTTTCCTTTTGTTAATTGTTCGCGAGTATCCTTCCACCGGATTGTCGAGCAAGGGCTAAGGGAATACTTGGGAAGTCCTTTTGGTTAGTCCGTCCGACCAAAGCCACCGCCATCCCAAAAGTCACGTAAACCCGTAGATTCCGTTTGAGGTTTTACGTGACTTTTATATGCATGATATATTGTTGCAATTATTATTTGAATTAATATAGGATTAATTCATGCTAGTAATAATTAATGAATTAAATTTGTATTTAAATATTCACCCCTTAGATCTGCTTCATTCCCAACAATCGGATATCGAGACCGCTTTTGGGCTCAATTTTTAAATTGTAATTTAATTCACGGACATTAAATTTGAAATTGGATAGTAGAACCTGTTTTGCAGGTATCCAATTGTCATGGATTTTAATGTTTTATTTTGCATGCATATAAACCGTGGGTTTTTTAATTCGATTCGCTCGGATTTGTTTTGCCTCGTGAGAAAATCCACGGGTAGACTAGGATTTGTTTGATTTGATCAATGTAATAGACTAGTCTAGATCTAGGTTTATTTATTTTTTGTAAATAAATTGTAACCGGATCGGGAAACTAAGAGATGAAGAATTAAAGGACGAAATCCGAGAACCAGGTGTAGGCGGCGCGGGCGGCGCGCGCTGGCACGCATGGGCGCAGGGCGAGGCCGGGCGGGCCGAGCGCGCGCGAGGATGCAGGCCGGCGCACGGGCGGTGCGTGCTCCAGGCCGGGCGGACGCCGCGGGCGCGCGCGGAGACGCGGGCGAGGCCGATGTCGCGGGAGAGGCGGAGGCGGGCGAGCGCGCGCGCGCGGATGCGCGCGTCGCCTGCCGAGGACTGCCGACTCCTGCCGACAGCTGCCGAGGCGCTGGCGGGCGTGGCCTGCCAGACGGTGCCGAGGCTGCCTTGTCCCAGGCCAAGCGGCCTGCCGAAGACGTTTTTTTTTTTTTTGAGACGAACGAGTGGGAGAAATTCGAGACGTGTTTCTTCAAGATCAAGCCAAGAAAAAAATCAAACCATGACAATTGGATAATTTGTGCCCAATATGTTTATTTTTCTGTTATGCTTGATTTATTTGTGCTATCTTATGCTTTATTTAATTTGTTTAAATGTGTTTGCATGAGGGTTGCCAAATTGAAAAATCTCAACTCCAAAATTACTAAGTATGTTTTAAATAATTAATTGACAATTTTATTCCGGATAATAAAATTGAATTAATTTTGACCTCCATGATTTATTTATTTGTGAATTCTTTTGGAGAAATTCCCAACGGATGGTCAAAAGATAGGTTTCACATGAATGAATTCCAAACGGATGATTGTGGGTTATTACTAGTGGCGTATTTATGACCCTCCCAACGAGGCTCGATCAAAGCGTAGTAATCCTTATTTAATCATGGTTATTACTTAGGTATAAAATTGATATGCATATACTTCTCCCAAGTCCCCTCAAATTTTATATTGGTCAAGGGAGCCAACTATTAATCTGGATATTAAGGGTTTGTAACTGTTCTTGTTTGTAACCCGCTTGAATGTGTTTAAATAATGACCCACCCAACGTGGCTTATTTAAACTGTTTTGAGATGTTGGCTGATGCATGTTCATATTTTTTTTGAGATTTTAAATATGATGAAATGTGATCGAACCTTGTGATATACTTGTGCTATTGCATATAGTTGTTTATTTCAGGCTCAAAGATGTCGTTACCTTTTTAATCCATTTATTATTATACTTAAAGTCAATACAATATGTATGGAAACTATATTGATTGAAAATTATAATTGTCCTAATCGCACAAAAAGCACAAGTGGATTTTGACACACAAAAATCGATGAGCCAACCGACGAAATCAAAACATGCGGGACTCGAATCAAGAGATGTCGTCTTAAGGGATTACGCCCTCAAAATAGATGGCCCATCTGAACAAACTTGAGATTCTCGAGCTTAAAATGAATTTGGTACTTCATTCTCTTTCCTTTTTTGAGCATTTTGGCCTCGCATAATTTGTTGCAAACTTTTGACTTCGGCGAAAATGATGATAAGGCACCAAACTCAAGCTTTGATGTCCGGATTCATCTTCTAGGCCAAGGGTAGGCAAGATAAAGAAGAGGACCAAAGGCCATAAGTTCTAATCAATCTAAAGATGATTTTGTTGTTCAAGGAAAATCCAAAGAGGAAGTTAAGTCATATGAGAGAGGACAATGGAGGTCTTGCTGTTCCAACCCCAAAAGGGACGGAAAGAAAGGTAATTCTCATACACTAGTTGTTGAAACTTGTTTAGTAATTTCTAATTGTGGGTGGTTGATTCCACTAATCATGTTGGCTTCACGGGTTCTAAATGATCCGGCAACATAGTGGGAGTGATCCTCATTGGGTAAAGTTAAATTGCAATGCTACGTAAGTGGCGATATTGCAATGCTATAGTAACGATTATTGCAATACTACAAACATTGCATTGATGTAATGAAAAAGCAAAGGGGAGAAGTGCACCTATCTTTTGAAGATAAAAGTTTTTTTTTTTTTGAGATTATCTTTATGTTCCCGGTTTTAGAAATAATTCACTTTCGTTTCTAAAATTCGATTAAAGGACACCAAGTTTCTTCTAATAAGAATGACATCATTTTGAAATGATGAGTGTATTACGGACATTGATGGAAAATTCTATACAATTAATGCGGCACACCACTCACGAAATGTATCCTATAACACATCAACTGCTTTGAAAACGCTCATCGACGTGAACGAGACACTTCTTTGGCATCTAAGATTAGGTCATATAAATCCAAAGAGGATCCAAAGGTTGGTGAAAGATGGTTCACCGGAGCGCCTCCAAGTTGAATCGATTCCAACCTTTCATGTTTGGAGGGTGATATAACCAAGATGGCATTTTCCAAGGGGATGGGGCTAAAGAAGTGTTAGAGATCATTCATTTCAAATGTCAACCAAAGCAAAGAGGAGGTTATGAGTAATTTTATTGATGATTACTCAAGGTACATTTTCCTTTGAAGCATGAATCGAGACCTTTGAGAAATTCTAAAGAATTTAAGGCTCAAGCAGAGAATCATATGGAAAAACGATCAAGTCTCTTCGTGGGGTAGGCGAATACCTCAAAGAATGAGTTTTTGTACTACTTATCCGATGAAGGGATTGTATCCCAAATTTCATCAGAACTTTTAACCCCTTTTACAGATTCTTTTGGAAATTTAGATTGATGAGTTATACGGATCTTCCCGAAAAAAAAGAACTTATATTCTCAACTTGGTGCTATCCAAATTTTTTCTAGTATGAGACACATGAGAACTTTGGGGTGTCCGACCTATGTTGGACAAAAACCGTTTTTTCCTCGATCGTAATTAAAGTTTTTGTAGGATACCCCGAGGAACAAAAGGGGTTATGTTCTATAGTTCAAGATCAAAAGGTGGACATCCGCACCCACTTTAGATTTTTGGAAGAAAAAACTATATGAACCAAAGAAAACCCGTTTTTTTGAGCTTTGTTGATGATATACCAAACGATACGTTTTTCACAACCGAGCCTTTATAGTGGGAGGGTTGTTAGACTTGAGATTCATGGGAATAGGAGAGTCCTCGGACTTGATTCCCGTCAAATCGCACTTGGACATATGACGATCCAAGATTTTTTCTTGAAAGCTTTCTATGTTTCATAATAGAGTTTTAAGAACCACTTAATGGGGTCAAACCCATTAGATGCAAGTGGGTATATAAGAGGAAAAAGAGGATTTGAAACCTTTTAAAGCAAGACTAATGGCCTCTTCTTAAGGAAACTTTTCGCCATAGCCATGTTAAGTCCATTTTCTCTTATCGATTGTCTTTTGACTTTGAATCGGCAAATGGATATCAAGACGGCTTTTCCTTAACTAAGTCTTGATAAAGAGATCCATATGCAACAACCCCTAGTTTTCATTGAAAATGTTTTTTTTCCATTTACGACTCAAACAGATCCGAACTTGGAACCAAAGTTTTGATCATGTTATAAAGTCTTATGGGTTTTGATCAAAAACGAGTTTTTATGTGTATAAAAATAATTATTCTTAGTATCAACGTAGATCACATTGTGATCATCGAACGATTGGTGTGATCGAAAGGGCATGGTTTTCAAAAAGTTTGATATGAAAGACTTAGGGAAAAACTTATCACAAGAAAATGATGGTCGGGTTATCGCAAGTTTCATACATAGACACTAATTCAAAGATGAAGATTCCAAGAAAGGATTCGTACCTTTCGGACTTGGAATCCATCTATCCAAGAAAATGTCCCCTAAGATTTGACATGAAAGACATTCCTATTCTAAAAAGTATGTATGCAATGTCAGGTATTAGATCGATATATGCTTTTGTAATAGCATGGTAGCAAGATTCGAGTAACCCATTTAATTTCGATTTATAATTAAAAACATTCTTTGTATCTCTTAAGAACTAGGATAGAATTTGATTTATCGATCGACATACTCCAATCCCCATTTCTTGGACTCATTATTTAGATTCCGGGAGATTATCCGCCTCGGTTAGTGTGTTTCCATTTGGGAAGTTTATATTATAAATAGTCGCTTGAAGCGTCTTCCGATTAGGCTCTAGATCTTCTTAGTGGACTTGGATGGTGTTCTCAATTTGTCTAGCAATACCGCTAAAAAGGCGATTGAATTCAAGAGAACCAAGAGTCCAATGAAAACACATTAAAGTTTTATCTCAAATCGTTAAGAGAGGAGATATAGATCTCTTTTAGCGTCGAGGACATCCATTCACAAAGCGTCGCCTCCTCAATACATTTGAGAGACATGTGAGTGGAATGGGTGTCAAGACCACGCTAACTGCTTTTTGAGTATAAGTGGGAGAAATTATTAGGTTCGTGTAGGTGACATTAGATGTCACGGACTACTTTGTAGTATACTTAAAAGCGCACTTTGAGTATAAGTGGGAGATTGTTGGGGATTATAATTAAAAGTATGCTTTTTACTTTGTATAATCGTTGAATTTCGGACTTATTTATGAAAATAAATTGTTTATCAATCGATGCTTTAAATATGATTGAATGTTATATATATTTATTATAACTGCTCAATAATTCACGCCTACATCAGTAGTTAATTTAGTGATACCCATCACGTAAGATTAAATTAATCCGTGTACGCCATTCACGATTAGATGGAAATGAACAACCATCGATTGAGGTGTAAGGCTCATATTGGTTTGTCTTGACCAAGAGATTACACTAGTGCATGACCGATCTTATTGAATAGGACCTCTTCTTCGAATCCCAACAAGGAAGAACTAGACCTCGGTGGATCGTTGTTTCTTAACCTTCGTCCCTTAAATAGGATCACGTGGGATCGGTAACTATTGCTTTGACTTATCATGGGTAGCGAATCGTAGAGAGATTCAATACTTTTTATCTTGGGCAATATTATTGGTCACATGTGATTGCTAAGATTTAAGATGAAGAATCGTGTGAAGAAATGCTTTTTGCTTGATTTGCCCCTTGGGAGGTTCATAAGCTTTATCATACTAAATCTTGCAAGTGGAATTTGTTTCCTGATGGATAATAATGTTGAACCGTTCCTCTACCAAGGACAAAAGATATTAATTAACAAAGCTATTTCAAAGGTGGGTTAGATAATCTTAAACACGGACCATTGACTGTAATATGGGTTAAGATGGATAGTGCAATATTAATTATGTAGTGGGATTAATTAATATTTATGGGCTTGAATTATTTTGGCTAAATTAGATATTCAAGATCCATTAGAAGATGGACCTAAAGGCCCCCTCGAGTAGCCCAACATATAGTCCAATAACTTTGGTGATTAAAATAAAATAAATATTGTTGCTTATATTTCATTATTTTCGGAAAATTATGGATAAAAGAGGAGAAAGATTTTCAATTTTGTTATGGAATGAAGATATGTATTCTTGGAATACAAGATTATCTCATTAAATTCAAGAAATCTCCCACTTGGTTATTCATTAAGTATTTTCAAATTTTTGAAAAATAGAGGGCAAGAAAGATTTTCTTGATTTTCTTGAAAAGATATTATGGAAGATATGTATTTCTTGAAATACAAGAATATCTCATAAATTCAAGATTTTTGGCTCAAATTTGAAAATTATACCATAAAATAGAGAGGAGAATATTTTAATTATGAGAAAAAGAATATATGATATATTCAAGATTTCTTGACCAAGAAAAGTTTTTCCCATTGAAAAACCACCAAAATTTCGTTTATAAATAGGGGATGATTAGTTCATTTTTCCACTCCAACAAAAAGTTTATTTTTTCCTTTTGTTAATTGTTCGAATCCTTCCATGATCAATAAGGGAATTTGTCCTTTTGGTTATCCGTCCGACCAAAGCCACCACCATCCCAAGAGGGTTTTGATTCCGCTCGAGGTTTTATGGCTTTTTATATGCATGATATATTGTTGCAATTATTATTTGAATTAATATAGGATTAATTCATGCTAGTAATAATTAATGAATTAAATTTGTATTTAAATATTCACCCCGAATAGATCTTGTGCAAATCATTCCCCAACATGATATTACAAGGAAAAATGTTTTTTTGAATTTTGATTCTATTGATTAGGTCTGAATTTTTTGTTTTTTTTTGAGACTTTTGTCAAAACATTTTGTTTGTGACTTATGTGTCAAAACTGCACAAAAAGCTGTTTTTTACTTGAAAGCCTTAAGTCCCCGTATTTTTTAGAACTTTGTGTTGTCCTTAATAATTCTTGTATTTGCTATTATTTCCAACTTTTTGTGTTTTTCCTTTTGTAGGTGGTCGAGAATGATGAACTCCTCGAGAAATATGGATGAAAAGGCCAAAAAGGTTATATTTGTTGGGCTTGATGATTTTGAAGATTATATTAGATTTTTATGTTATATTAAATTAATTAGATTTAGATATTTATGTTATAATTAGATTTGATTTGATTTTCTTATATCTAGGATTTATTTATGTTTCTTGTTCATTAAGTTAGTTTCTATTATAAATAAGTGTTCTTCTTATTGTAAAAGGGAGTTGAATTGATTAATGAAAAATAAGAGTTTTATCTCAATATCTCTTTTACGGTATTCTTGTGAGAATCAACGTAATTTGAGTTTGTCACTATTCTGGGTATTCTTAGAATCAACAAAATTAGTGTGTTTTGTGTTCTTCGTATATTATCTTTATTATACGCTTTTGGTAATCGAGACCGCCATTCACGATTCTCGATGATGTTTCCGAGACTTCTTACTATTCGTGATGAACAAATCACGATGAAGATGATGATACGCTAATCCACCAACAAATCAGTGGATTGATAGATAGTCCTGTATCACATGGTGAATACGATGGACCACCAATCTTCGATGAATATTTTGATAAAGATTGTGGTTATGATGGACCACCAATTTTCGATGAGTATATTGATACTTCAATGGACATTGGTGATGTTATCTATGATGGTCCACCAATTTTTGATGAGGAAGATGCAAACGATTTTGGATTTGAGTACGATGGAGATACTTTTGTGAACAAAGAATTTCATCAAGTTTACTTTTACTCAACAAATTCAGTGAATGATGATCAATATTTTACGCTTGATATTATTGATGTTCTAGTGGCTGAATTTTCAGATATTGTGACTTGTTCGCTAAGTGAATTCAAGGATGTTTCCGCTCGTCTCCGCACTTTTACATTGAGCACCAACAGGATTAGAGGGCGAATCCTCTCCAAGAGGAGGAGAATGATGGAGATATGGATGAAGATTATATTAGATTTTTATGTTATATTAAATTAATTAGATTTAGATATTTATGTTATAATTAGATTTGATTTGATTTTCTTATATCTAGGATTTATTTATGTTTCTTGTTCATTAAGTTAGTTTCTATTATAAATAAGTGTTCTTCTTATTGTAAAAGGGAGTTGAATTGATTAATGAAAAATGAGAGTTTTATCTCAATATCTCTTTTACGGTATTTTTGTGAGAATCAACGTAATTTGAGTTTGTCACTATTCTGGGTATTCTTAGAATCAACAGAATTAGTGTGTTTTGTGTTCTTCATATATTATCATTATTATACGCTCTCGCTGCCTACATCACTTGAGCCCATTTCGGTTTTGGCCATTTGGCCCAAGACATGATGCCCTCCCACTTGAAACCCTTAGTGTGTTGGCAGCTTTCATATTTAATCTTCTCTTCACCTGTAAATCTGGGACGTGCAACTGAGATTGAGAGCGTGAAAGAAGAGTGAGAAATGCTACCGATACTTAGTGGATTTTTGTGTCTTCCCCCTTACACCGTTCATTTCATCTTTGACATTAAAAAAACCTGAGCCCATGTCCCTCGGTGTGCATAATAGGAGTGAAAAGAAGACCCAACATTAGGAATATAATTATTATTTTTTTTCGCATAACTTTTCATATTTTTAGTTTTTTGCAAGTCGATCGTCCAAAAAAAATTGAAACGGCATAGTATTTGGCCATGAATTTAGCACGTGACCTAGCAATTTGGGGTATCCGGCGTGGATGATGAATGGGATACATGTTGCACACTTGCACCACGTGGCATGCTAATTAGATATATCATATTTACCAATTAAACTAAAGCAAGTGCACACTTGAACTAGTCTAAAATTATACAAGGGGGAATTGATAAAAAAATTTGCAATGAGAGCCGGATATTTGTTTTACGGTTAAGTCTTGTATGCATGCAGGTGCTCTGTGCACTCATAATGCATTTTAAAATCACGCAATTTGTTATACTGAAGATGCAACTTATTTATATTGAATCGTTCAACTATTAATATGAAAAAATAGTTGCACGGATCAGTATAAATAAGTTGTGTCTTTTAATATAAAAAGTTGCATAATTTTAAAATATACTATAAGTGCATGGTGCACTTGGATGCACATGAGATCTACTCTTGTTTTACTCCATAAAAGTTTCAAGCCTTTTACAATTGTTCAATCTCAGAAAATATTGCATCAAGGTAAGTCACATCGAAAGTGACACTCTTTAGCAAATCGATGATTAAGGGGTTAACGGGAAAGTGATTTAGTAACAAATTCATGGTTGAAAAACATTCTAACAAATTCTAAAGTTAAAAAAAATCCATGGTTGAAAAAGATTTTGGTCAGACAAAGAGCTAAGACTAGTATGAATAACACAGTCGAACATGCAAGTTGCAATTACTTCAGATATTCAATCAGAAAGGCAGAGCTTCAAAGTCAACATTAATTAATTTATTATTATTCATACCTCTAAAATATTTGTTAAATCAAGAAAGCAGGGGAATGCTCTGTTCATATCTGAAGAAATTCTCCGGATCAACGCGTTTCGAAATTCCCCTCGATATATTTTGTCCCCCAAGTTAAAGATTCCGAGTAGCTTGTATTATATCCCAAATCAAGATCCCGATAATTCAGATAAGCACGTCGAGGGGATCCAGACACGTATGGTTCCATGAACTCATACAACGTCTTGATCCACTCCACGTGCTTCTCCATCTCACCTTCCACACCCCATTTCACCAAGTATTGTATGCTCAACATATTCCCTTTCCGACCCGTAAATTCGACCCATTTTACCTCCAAATGGATCCAAGATCACATATGCCATCTCTTCTTGCACAAGTTGTTCCTTGATTCCATCATAGGCACTCTTTGGCATTGCTTTGTCTACAAAATCCCACTTCACCTTGAAGTAGCTCCTATACCTACACATGGGATTTTCTATTACACAGTTTTGTACTCCTTCCGTCTAAAAAAAGATAATCCACTTTCATTTTTTACATTATTTTACATAAAATTCTGGATTTTACCTATAAATTTCTTGTATACTCTTATTTATTCAATGACAAAATGAGTAAGTTGATATATATACTAATATCCATTATGGGGTGTTTGCAAAAACATATAATTTTAAAGAAGTGATTAAAATTAGTGATTATGGAAAAGTGATTAATAGTAGAAGTTGATAGTGTTTGTAAGAAAATTCAAAAAAATGTTGATAGTGTTTGCAAAAAAAGTTAAAAGTTTTAAAAAATAACTAATAAGCTACTAAAAACACCCTCTTTGAAGCTTATAATTTATAGCTTATGAGAGTTTATGTAAGCTAAGAGAAACAAAACACTCCAAATTACTTTTGCACACAATTCTAGGTGACTATAATCACTTATAAGTTTTTGAAAACACCCCCTATATAAGGGGGCATTTTAGACAAAGAATGCCCTTTCAAAAGGAAGGTGGACTACAGTTTGAGTGGACTACTCGAGACAGTGGGAGTAATATTTTTTGTTATACCACTAAATGAATGACACATAGATCATGATTAATGACGGATAGTAAGATAATCAATATGATTAATTGCACTGCTTACGTGTAATTAATGAATCTCATGATAAATGTGACTAATTAATTGCACTGCGCGCATAGTGCAACATAAAATGCTGCACTATTGTGTAACAGGAAATCCAATTCAACCCGTACCTGACTACGCGATCCAGTAAAACTTCCAACGGATCGTCTCGTTCAAATCCCGCGAAGTAGAGGACCGACTCTATCCAACTCATTTCGGTACAGCCTTTTTTCCGCAACCCTAATTCCGGGAACCTATCTCCCATCAATGATAGCAACTCATTGACAGGGCCAAGAAACATAGAATTAAACAACGCCACGATTGTTTTATGCTCTCCATCCACACGTTGAATAACAACCCTAATCATTAAATCCTCTGGCATCACATGCGCCACGTTTTGCCACTTGTCCAAAACTCTTAGGCCATGCTCGTTTAAATTCTCGTGAACTGTGAAAACAGTCACAGTTCGCGGAATTTGAACGAGCATGACTTTCCAAGCCACTATTATCCCAAAGCTGGCCCCCCCCGCCTCTGATAGCCCAGAAAAGATCCTCGCCCATTTTTTTTCAATCAAGAAAATTCCCATCAACGTCTATAAAAGAGGCGTCGATTACATTATCCGCAGCCAGGCCGTATTTTCTTAGCAACATGCCGAACCCTCCTCCGCTAAAATGCCCTCCCACGCCTACGCTAGGGCACAGCCCCCCGGGGAAGGCGTGGGCCCCGCTCCTCTGTGCTAGGGTGTAGTAGAGCTCCCCTAGGGTTGCGCCCGACTCAATCCACGCCGTCTCTTCATCCAAGTCGACGCTGATGGATCGTAGATTGATTAAATCAACGATTACGAACGGGCTGTTGCATCGGTAGGACAGGCCTTCGTAGTCGTGGCCGCCGCTCTTTACTCTGATCTGAAAACTCTGTTTCTTGGAACAGAGGATTGCTGCTCGGATTTCGTCAGCCTTTGTATGGGGTGATGATCAGCTCCGGTTGCAGCTGGGAGGTTGAGTTTAGCCATCTGGGATTCTGTTCGGCGTATTTTAGCAGAGATGAGTAGGATTGTGAATTGGGAGTGTGGATGTATTTGAATGAATTTTTGTAGTTTGAAGATGAATGGGTAGACATGCATTTAAGAAAGTTTTCTTGATTTGCTTCACATAAATAGAGTGAAATTGATGGGAGGAAAAGTAAGAAATATAGTGCCATGTCTATATGAGAAGCCATTTTGATTTACCATAGTGATGTTTGTGGACTAAACCTATATATATATATATATCATGGTTTTTAAAGTTGCATGAATATACTGGGACAAATTGTAAAAATAAGATTTATCTTTGTCACTGGTTGCATTTCGATGATCGAACTTTTGATTTTTGCAGAGTAGGTACCGAAATTTCGAATTATTTTTTAAAAAAGGACTCGTGGAAAATTTGTAGGCAAAACACGCTATTTTTGTCAATTCGCGAGTGTCTGTTTTGCTTATAAATTGTGAAAACAAGATTTATCTTTGCCACTGAATGCATTTCGAGGATCGAATTTTTTATTTTTGCAGGGCAGGTATCGAACTTTCAAGATATTTCATAAAAAAGGACTTCGGGCAAATTCGCAAGCAAAACAAGAGTGTTTTCGTCAAATTCACATGACTGTTTTGCTTACAAATTTGTCCAAGGTTATTTTTCTGCAACAATTTAAAAGTTCGATACTTGCACTACAAAAATCGAAAGTTCAATCTTCAAAGTGCAATTAATAGCACAGATAATCATGTATTTGCAATTTGTCTATTTAAGTTTACAAATGATGCTTATTTTGTTTTTTCCAGCAACCTTCGATGGTTCTAATGATTTTGTAGAAACATTGAAAATCAATTGAAATTCTTATAGTGTGTCCTCACGTACATTAGTCGGCAATCTCTCCACTAAAAACTTTAGTGGACAGAGGAAGAGATGAAATATGAGGTTACGAAAACTTATTTTTTGTTTGACTAATTGACGTTATGGACAAATTTATTCCGTGAGACTAAGTCTCCCACAATTTTGGTGTACGTATCTTTCGTTTGATTTATGATAAATTATATTTTTAAATAGTTGAGTTTTTTTTTTCAACTTTAGTATTTAGTTTCTTTTTTCTTTTTGTATTTTAGATTTTTATTTTAGAGTTCTGATTTATTAAGTTATTTTAGCTAATAATTTGTTTCCTCTCATTATTGTTTTCTCTCGAATACAATTTTTATCTCATCATTGTTTTTTTGCTTTTTAAGCGCTTCTCTCCAACCCTGAGGTTCCATGTTTGGCTAAAAAGATTTTGTACAAGTAATGTATGAATCAGATCATTTTCTTAATGATATTAGTTTCTTTAATAGTCATATTAATTCATTTAATTAGTTAATTTTCTTAATATTTTAATTGTATCAATTCATTTTCTTAATATTTTCTTCAATATAGTTCAAACAACCATCATTAAGAACAGAGAAGTGATACTGTTTAGGCAAGCAAGTGATACCGGAGACCTTTGTATCCAGAAAGCGAGAGCAGGAACATAAAAGCAGTGGCGGATCTAGAATTTGAATTTTGGGGATACGTTTGAGTAGGATTTGAAATTTGGGGATACATTTGTGATAAAAGTGATAGTGATTAGTCAAACAAGTGATACTGTTTACTATTGCAATGGAGCAGATAAATAATTGTTGTATGCATAAAGCAAGCAAAAGATCAGAGAAGTGAGATGGAGAACAAAGAAGTGATATTGTTTAGACAAACTATATTTTTTTGGCCAAATTTAATTAAAATTGGCTCAAAATCACATGAATAAAATGAGGAGCTAAGATAGAAAATGATCCTTTATCTTACACAAGTCCCTAACAACATCTGTGATCAACATTCTGTTCCTCGGTATTGTCCTCGAACAAGCTACACCAATCCTTAATACAGACACTACGCAGTCCTTCGTGTTCGTGTCGTGTCCTGTTACAATGCTTGAATCCATGATTTCCACCACGCGATCAGCTTCCAATGCATTGCGGACGAAACTGTGAAGATTTACGTTATCCTTAAACGCCTCGTCCGTTGGTCTTTTGTTCGTGAACATCTCCAAGAGAAGAATACCGAAACTGTACATATCCCCTTGAATCGAAACCAAGTTGTTAATCGCATACTCTGCGAAAAAATTCAACTACTATATAAAATACAATTTTTTTTTATTTAATACGGAAAAATGATTTTTCAGTTCCGTAAGTTATACTTATTCCAGTTCCAGTAGTGTCGACTTTCACAGATTGAAAATAGTCCCATAACTTTCATGGAATCCGTTTGTGGCCTTAAAGAGATCATCATACGAAGGCCTCATGAATTCGACTCCATGTAACAATGAAAAGGGAGGAGGACTATTCACATTCTTTCGCGAATTTCTTCGCTTATATGCAAATAAAGCAAGACAAATAACACATATTATGCCTCCTGAGGCTAACACTGAGATCAAAATCTTTAACAAGTTGTTATTCTTTTTGGATTTTTTCAAAGAGCAACGCGGAAGCCTCAACTCCTCGATCCCCCCACAGAGTTCCACGTTCCCATCAACGGAGATTCTTGTCCTGTTTTCGAACACCCCTGCTTTTGGGACCTCTCCTTTCAGCCTATTAAACGACAAATTCAAACTCTCCAGATTAAAGATTTGAACATAACTTGGGATTTCACCAGACAAATTGTTTCTAGAAAGATCCAAGTCTTGCAAGCCCATCAAAGCACTCAACCCGGCAGGTATTTCTCCCTCAAGTGAATTCCCCTGCAGTTGAAGCTGTTGCAAGCTTGTGCATTTACCTAAAGAGCTTGGTATCCGCCCCGACAATCTATTGTTAGACAAATCTAAAACCCCGAGGTTTTTTAGAGACCCAACTTCGGATGGAATCTGGCCCACAAAGTCATTGTAAGAGAGATTTTAAAAAATGGAGAGAGATGAAAGGCTCATGATTTCAGCAGGTATGAAGCCATTAAAATTGTTACGAGAGATTTCAAACTTTAGCAAGTTGGTGCAGTTGCCAAGATTAGAAGGTACATTTCCAGAAAGATTGTTTCTTGCAAGAGAAAAACTAATCAAGAAACTCAAATTTCCAAATGGAGATGGAATTTCATCCCTCAATCTGTTTCCACCCAAAAAAAGTTCATGCAAATTGAAAAGCTTTCCTATAGTATACGGAATCGGACCCTCTAGATAATTTCAGAAAGATCGACGCTCATGAGGCCTAAAACGTTTCCAATATCAAGAGGAATTTCGCCGTGTATTTTATTCATGTATAAGGATAAATCACGAACGGACAAATTGGCTATAGAATGTGGCAATGAACCGGTTAACAAGTTATGAACAATTTGAAGAAACTCCAAGTTGGTAGAATTCGCCAACGATGAAATGAAACTGACATCATCCGCAATTAGATTCAACTCAAAGACGAAGCCTTGAAGATTATTAAGCCTTCCAAGAAATGGTACCGGCCCTGTAAAATAGTTACTATTGAACTCCAAATATTCAAGAAATGTAGCATTTGCTATGGATGCTGGAATTTGCCCACTAAGTTTGTTTTGGTACAAAAAAAGACCCTTTAAGTTAGGAAGATTGAGGCCTATGGTAGATGGTATAATGCCACGAAGATCGTTCGTGTTAAGTCCGAGATATTTCAGAGAAGAGACGTTAAAGAGAGGCGAAGGAACTGTGCTGTTTCAGTAATTTTTACCTAATTGAAGAAAAGTGAGCCTTGGTAGGCGTGAAAGTGATTCCGGAATTTCTCCTGTTAAACTGCAGTCCAATAAAGAAAGCTGCAGCAATGAGGATATGTTTCCGAGAAACAGGGGAATGGGGACCGCAAAGTTGTTGAAAGCTAGTGCCAGCAGTTGGAGATTGGGCAAGGAAGCGAGCGCGGAGGGTATGTGTCCTGAGAGATTGTTGTCGACTAGGTTGAGGTAGACGAGGCCGTGGAAATGGGTCAGGTTTTCGGGTACTGACCCGTTGAACGAGTTGTTGCTGAAATGAAGAGTTTCGAGGCGCGTTAGGAGGGTAATTTGGGGAGGGATTTGGGAATGGAAGGAGTTGTTTTGGAGGATTATGGTTGTGAGGTAGGAGAGGTTGTATAGATGGGGCGAAAGGGTTCCGATTAGTCCTTGGGAAGTTAGGTCGATTTGCACGACTGGTTGGTTGCGTTGGTAGGATTTGATGCCGTTCCATTTGCAAAAATGGACGGTTTCGTTCCAGGACGTTAGAGCTCCCTGAGGGTCGGAAGCTATGGCGGATTTGAAGGCGAGCAGGGAGAGGAAATCGGTTTGGTTGTTTGAAGATGTTAGGGGTTGAGGGAGGATGAAAGTGATCAGGAAGATGAAAGGGAGGATTTTTATTGCTGTTGTTTTCATTTGGTATGATGGTGGTTGATGTCTTGGTTCATAGATTATGATGTGTATATACATCGATCCACCAACTACTATATATCAAGATTATATAAGAGGCGCACCTGCGAAAGATGGAGCATAGTTTGGGCATATGAGAGTTTAATATTTTAGAAAGGATGAATATTGATCTGTATTAAGTTATACACCGTAGAGAAGGTCTCTGGTGAAACTTGTTTATAGTATGAAATTTGTACTACTGTACTTACAAACTAATACCACTGTACACTTATCAACTGACATCACACTTATAAACTGAGATCATAGCATTAGATGCTATTAAAACTAGTTTATAAAATAGTAGTATCAATTTATAAATGTAATGGTACTATAAATAAATTTTACAGGAGAGTTTGCCCTACGAATTTTTGTCTTATTTAATCATTTATGTTTTATAGTTTTCCACCAATTTGACTCTCGGATGGGAAATTATGAATGTGAACAAAGGAAAGTTGTGTTGAAATGCAGGCTACAAAAAGAATTAAAAGAAAACTTTGAAACTCAGGATCCATTACAGCGACATTCATTACTATATATCGCCATCTAAAGACTTATTCTGTCTCCATGTAATAAATACACTTGTGACAATTACGGTGTAAATTAAAAGTTCTGATGATAAATAAATTTAACTATGTTGGAATGTACTGATTGGACAAATGGAGATTGTCAAGATTAGGTAGCTAGAATTTGACCGAGGTTCTGGTTATAATAATGTTAGAAAAATAAAAATTAATATAAATCATAGAAAAAAAATATTCTTTCACATTTCACTTTGTTTAAAATGACAATCATACTTAAAATAAAAGTAAAAAATAAAATTTCTTTTGTTTGTGTCACAAAGTTTGTTAATTTTTTTTTTAATTTTTTTTTCTCAGCTCTACCCCATTCCCACCTTTTCATTATTTTACCCGTACCACCATATATATGACAAAAACTTATATGCAATATTGCATACTAATGTTATGTGCAATTGTAGTTTAATTGAGCTTTTTTTTTTTTTTTTGCGGGTGAGGACCGGGTCAGATTAGGGCAACCAGAATGACGGGTCTTATGGGCCTTCTTCCTCGCGTCGCCTCAACAGACCAGAACAGACCAGATTTCTTCTTCTTCCTTGAGGCGCTTCCAAATTATTCTTCTGTCGCCGCAACAGATCGAATTTCTTCTTCTTCCTTCCATCGCTCGTGCCCTAATTTCTTGTCCAATTTAATTTTTTTTCAATTCTTCCTGATCATTGGATGAAACCAGGTCATTCAATTTGGATTTCGATGTGGATTCTACGAGAAGAAGAGAGAATATGTGTGTGGTGTTTGGATTACCCTCAATACAAAGTGTGTGATGAAATTCAGACCCTTCTACACTCTTTTCACATTGTTCTGTAAATCTGTAATTTTGGACTAAAGATTTTTTCGTGTTTGTACTGGTTTTTGTTCATGTAGTAACACTCTTTTGCTCATATGGTAACACTCATTTTGGTCATGTAGTAACACATCAAGTCTGCTTACAGAAATCTCTAATTTTGGATTTGAAGATTTTTTTTTTCGTTTATCTTGGTTTTTGTTCATGTAGTAACACTCTTTTGCTCATATGGTAACACTCCTTTTGTTCATGTAGTAACACATCAAGCTGTTCTTTAAATCTGTAAATTTGGACTGTGGATTTCTTTTCGCGTTTGCTCTGGTTTTTTTATGTGGTAACACATTTTTCTTCATATGGTAACATTTTTTGTTTCATGTAGTAACACATGTTTTTTTTATATTACGTAACACTATTCATATATCGTCGTAATACTATGTGAATACTCATGTGTTACCATATAAACAATAATGTGTTACCTTTTGACCCATGTTACTTTATGAATACTTATGTGTTACGATATGTTTTTATTAAGTGTTACATGAGATGTGAAGTATTTTCAATATAACAATGTAGTAACACTTATATATAGATGTAGTAACACACAAAAAAATGACAAAAAAAAATAAAAAAAATAATGTGTACAATAGGAATCGAACCTACGACCAAATACATTAATAATAAACCTAAACCACTAGGCTACAACATATATTTGATAAAGATATTCTTCTATAAATACATATTGGCCCGCGCCAACCTGAACCCTCTGCCCGCGCCCGACTCGTCCAGACCCGCGAATTTGAGACAATTTTTGCCTTATTTGTGTTGTATTGCACATAACACTAGTGTGCAATATTTCACACAAGACTTTCTTTATATATATCCCGTAACAAAATCATTTCAGTCCGTACCACCATTCAGTTAATCTTTTACTACTATCACTTCACCCGTACCACTATTAAGGGGGTGTTTGTAAAATATTATGCTTGTGGAGAATTGATTAAAATTAGTGATTGTGAAAAAAAATAATTAATAGTAAAAGTTGATAGTTTTTTTGTAAAAAATATCAAGGAAAAATTGATAGTGTTTCCAAAAAAAATTAATAGTATTTAAAAAAAGACTCATTAGCTACTAAAAGCACCTCCCTTTAACTTTTAACTTATAACTTTTGATAGCTTATTTAATCTAATAAAAGAGAAATAAAACACTCTAAATTGCTTCTGCACACAATTCTTAAACACCCCATGAATTAACCCACTTTTTTCATCCTTTCATTATTTTAGCTTTTACCACCACATATACATCCTGTACTTACATCATTTCAGTCCATGCCACCATTTAATTAATCCCGTACCACTATTTAAATTAATATTAATCCTAAATTAATCTCAACCATCCTTATTCCAATCTTGTATAACCATTATTTCAGCCGGGAACAATAACTTAAGATAGATTTTGTTTTAAGGACAATAATTTTACGAACTTGAGACAATATGTTTTAAATATGCATATATAGGATAAAAAAAAGGATAATATGTTTTAAAATCTGTAGATGTAGGACAATCGAGCACGAATAAGGCCAAGTCGAGCTAAAATATCACGTGAAATTTTAAAACATATTTCCTATATTTTCAAAATTTTAAAATATATTGTTCTATATTTACAAATTTTAAAACATATTGTTCTACATTTTCAATACCGTAAAATTATTGTCCTTAAAACACAATCCCTAAATTATGTTTTAAAAAATGAATTGGACCGATACGACCAAGCTCGCCGTCCCGCTTTCACACGTTGGACCGCTTACCGCTCGGTCACGAACCGTTCGAAGCAGTAAAAAAAAGGGTACGAAAAGGCGATCGGTTTAACCATTCGCTGACCAGTTCAACTGAAAAAAAAAAGAAAAAAAAAAGAAAAACACAACTGACTTTTGGTTGTTTGAAGATTTGAACTGCAATCTGCAACACAACTTGAGCTCCAATCGGTAACAGAACCATTGAAATCAAGAAACTTCAGGAAGGCAGAAGAAAAAGACATTAAAACATAAAAATTGAGAAAATAAATCCTGCACGAAATATATACATAACTTTTTCTTAAGATGGTCTAGTAGAAATCCTGCACGAAATACCGTAGTAGGGATTTGACTTATTAACTTGAGTATATAAATTTGATGTTGGGCTTCATTACTTTTCAATTTAATATTAATGGGCTTCTTCATCAAAAGAGTTGG
This sequence comes from Stenogyne calaminthoides, assembly GCA_037126765.1. Taxonomy (NCBI): domain Eukaryota; kingdom Viridiplantae; phylum Streptophyta; class Magnoliopsida; order Lamiales; family Lamiaceae; genus Stenogyne; species Stenogyne calaminthoides. The sequence continues at coordinate 4,100,885 of JBBCBC010000026.1, read as the reverse complement.
GCTTATTGTTTTTCAACTAGGTTGGCCTATAGGCTCAATGGCTGGAGAATTAATTACTTAAATAAAGAGTGTAAGAATTCAGAATTTTAATTAATAATAAATAAATAGATATATTTATATATTTAATTATATATTATATAATTATGATGGTATACGGCTCAACCATTTTAATAACTGTCAGATCGGTTGGACCCGGTCCCACCGAAAGCGTTAAAGACATCCGAGTTGATGTCCGCTTCCGCTTTTATCACATAGCCCCTAAATTATTGTCCTAAAAAATATTATTCCCTATCTTATATTTATAAATTTTAAAATACATTATTCTACATTTTCAAGCCCGTAAGATTATTGTCCTAAAATAATATTATTCCCTATTTAAGCTCGTACCACAATTTAATTGAATTCGTACCATTATTTTAAAACTTGTACCTTACCAATAAGTTAACCTTGTACCGCCATTCTTTTTAAATTTTTTATTGACTTCATTAATGGTATAATGGTCCAAAATATTATTCTCTTGCTGTAAAAAGAATGAAACTAAAAATCTTGATAAAAAAGAATTTCTTTTATACAAGAATGGACTAAAAATTGAAGTTTTCTCCATATTAAATTCATGACACTTTTCTATAAAATTTGTTCATTCCCCATAATTATGAAATTGTTGTTCTTTTTCTAACCACATCCCTCATTTTACTAAATAATATTATTATTTTTCACTACAAAGAGTACTTTTTATTTTTACTAAACAGTTGCATTCCGGGAACAATATCCCCCGTTTCCATATAAAATCATTGGATAAGTACTTTTTGTTCAAATTTTTTTTGGACCAATGTAATAAAGGCGAGGTATGAATACAAATAACCCTTGCTTGAAAGCAAAACCAGAGAGTTCCATTACCCACAAATGAATTACAAACAGGTAGATGAGCAAAAGAACAAGCATTACAAACCAAAACGCCAAACATTCACAACATGACACATGTACATACCCCCAAACTTAGTTACATTCCCACACATCCTTATATATATAACATGCAAGTTGCAACACCTTCATATATCCATTTCAGTTCATCAAACTCTTATCCATTCCACCATTCATCAATGGCAGAACAGGGATGCTCTGTTCATGCCTGAAGAAATCATCAGGATCAACCTTACTTTTCACCTGCACAAGCCTAATGAAATTGTCCCCAAAATACTTGAACCCCCACAAACTAGCCTCAATAAAACTCGACCCGTTCCGGTTCATCCCCAAATCGAGATCCCTGTAATTTACGTACGCCTCTCTGGGCATCGTCGACACGTACGGGGCCATGTAACTGTACAGCCTCCGTATCCAGTCGACATGCTTGGCTTCAGACTCGGGCTTTTCGTCGTTCCAGAGCGTCAGATACTGAATCTTGAATAGCACTCCTTTTCTATGAGGAAAAGGGGTTTCGGATTACCAAATCTTGGCCATCATTCCGCCGTGAGGGTTCCATATATCCGTTTCCATAGTCCCTCAAGCCCTGTTTCAGGAATCGGGCTTTTTACGAAGTCCGATTTCGCTTTGAAGTAATTCTTGAACAGGGACTTCTCCTGAAGTAGAATTTCAGGCGGGGTTTTCGCGGGAAAACCCGCAATGTAAAGAACCGATTCGATCCAGCTCATTTCGGTACAATCCTTTCGTGTCAATCCCAATTCAGGGAAACTCTGTTCCATCACATTTAACAATCTCTCTGTTCTTCCAAGAAACAGAGCATTATACAGAGTCAGCACAGTTCTCTGCCCTTTCTGAGCAGCATCTACGGCTTGTATGATCACACGAACGAAAAGATCGTCGTCGATGAAGTCAGCAACTTGCTGCCATTTCTGCAGAATCTTCGTTCCGTTCTGTTGTAGTGTTTTGGGAACTGTGAAAACTGTGACAATTGAAGGAACAGGGACTAATCTGACTTTCCAGGATAAAATAATCCCGAAGCTAGCACTTCCGCCGCCACGTATGGCCCAGAAAAGATCCTCTCCCATTGATGATCAGTCGAGAATTCTTCCGCTAGAATCGACAATCTTTGAGTCGATGACGTTATCAGCTCCGAGCCCGAACTTCCTCATCATCGGGCCGTATGCCCCTCCGGTTATATGCCCTCCAATTCCTAAGCTGGGACATAGCCCAGCTCCATGGTTCTTGCTTTTTTGTGAAATTCTGTAATGCGGAGCCAGGATAAAAAAATTGAACGGTCTAAAATAAATACAGTTAAAAAACAAAGCCAATTTTTTTTTTTTTTTTTTTAACATAAATTGAGTCCTACGGTGTTTGATCTTTTTTTATTTAAAGCAAAAAGGTTATTGCTTTTAATTTAACTGATATTTTATTTAGTTTCAAGGGCTATTTTTTTTTTTACAAATAAATAACTAAAAATGAATGTGGTCTGGTGGTAAAGTGTTAATTTTATGCGAAAGAGGTTTGAGTTTTGATATTTTGGTGGGCTATTGAATTATTTTTAATTTTATTAATATAAATAAAAAAATATAATAGTTTGGCTGTTGTAGTCCGTCCTAGCCATAACCAAGCTCCGCCCTTACCTGTAATAAAGCTCGCCGATTGTTGCGCCAGCTTGGGCCCACGGACTATTATCCTGAAGGTCAACGCTAACCGCCCGAAGTTTCGAAAGGTCAACGATGAGGAATGGTTGGCCCATTTCCGAGATGTATGACAGGCCTTCGTAATCGTGGCCCCCGCTTCTTACTCGGAGCTCGATTCCGAGCTCCTTCAGATCACGGCCGCTTGCACGTGGTTTTCGATCAATGGGGTGAAAATGAGTTGAGGTTTAGATACCGAAGAAACGAGGCAACGTAGGTTTTGGGCCGAGGATTTGAGGATAGGGTCGAACTGAGGCATTTTTTGGGGTCGAGAAGGGGATGGAGAGGTCGGAGTTAAGGTTGATGCATTGGTAGAAACGTTCATGGATTGGCAGTGAAGAAGAGATGGAGATTGTTGTAAGGATTAGGGTTAGTGTAAGAATGGGGGATCCCATGATGATAATGTTTGTTTTGTGTTGTGTTGAGAGAGGAAGATGGGAGTCCTATTTATGATACTTTGGTGTGTTATTGATGACTCTAATTGACTTAATGCTAACGTTGATTGAAAGATATTATACAACCTTGGTAGGCTTTTTGGAATGATAAAGATTAGGAATTAATCATGGGATTGCTTTGAGAATTCCCAGGATTGGGGCCACAGTTTGACTATGAGTTTGCACCTGAATTTAGTCTTTCTATTTTCTTTCATGTTTGGATTCAACCTCTTATTTTTATGAGTAGAATAGATTGTATCCTCGGGGTGTGTTTGATTTGGGATCTGGTCATTTTAATGTAGTTCTATTTGGAAAAACTACTACTCCCTCCATTCTAGAAAACTTAGCGAGTTTTGTTTTATTGAAATGATAAAGTGACTTTTAAGTAAGAGTATGATAGATGATGGGCTTATCTATCATACCCCTCCTTAAAAATCACTTTATCATTTCAATTACTAATACAAAACTTGCTTTAAAAAACGCGTGTAAAAGTCATTTTTGCTAAGCCTTCTGGGATGGAGGTAGTAATAGGTAAAAAGTTGAGATCAACTTCCTAATAGTTAAAAAATGAATTATATATACAATCAAAATTACACACGAAAATGCAAATGTATATATATATATGTTCAATCATTTTGTACCTATTAGTAAGTTGCAATCCTAAAATGTACCAGCAAGTCTCCCGTTCTATTTATCTATGCTAATTTTTTATGTTCCAATGAAATTTCACTTTCTGAGTCTTTAATAGGTGGATTAAAATTATAGTGGTTCGTTGAATATATTTCACACCCCATTTGACATGCATTCAGCTTATGGAACATAGAGACAACATCACTCCATTTGGATGGGGATACATATTCCCCCATTTCAGTCAGTTTTCCGATTTAAACATCTCATTCTTTATGTCATTACTTTACTCAGTGTTTTAAAATTGGGTTGAACTGGACCGGCCATAAAATCGGTCCAATTACCTTCAAAAAATTATTTTTACGGTTGAATCGAAAAAAATCGGCCAAACCGGGAAAATCGGCCAAAACTAGGAAATTGGTTGAACTAGGTTGAACCATTTTTTTTTTTTTTCTAATTTAAAACTTAATTCTTATTTATATCATTCCTACTTTAAATTTTAGCATTTTAAATTGTGTTGTATGATATTGTCTATAATTCTATTGTCCAATATGAAACTTATAAATTATCATTTTAAGGTTTTATAAGTGTATATTTATTTTATTTTTAATATAATATACAAAATATTTTAAAAAATAGATAGGGATCATTTTAATGGTTGGACCGCCGGTTCGACCTATCCAACCGGTTGAACCGCCAACCGGTGTCCAGTCCGATTTGGTCATCGGTCCGGTTATGAAAACATTGATTTTACCATTTAAACCACCATCAAAATGAAATTTTATCATTTTTTATAATAATAAATAACTCCTATATTAAAATCCGTTCATATAGTAAATGTTCAAATAAGAATTAATTGCTCGGATCTATTCGGGGTGAATATATAAATACAAATTTAATTCTAACAATTATTACTAGCATGAATTAATCCTATATTAATTCAAATAATAATCGAACAACCAATCATGCATATAAACAAGCCACATAAATCCTACGCATGCGGAATTGCTAGGAGTTTACGTGAACTAACCTCTTGACGATCAAGATAGCAGAAAAAACGACCAAAGTTCCACGAACACACCCAAAGTCCTTCTCAAAGTATTCCCACGTCCTTGTTCAATAATCCGGTGGAAGGATGCTCACGAACAATTAACAAAAAGGGAAAAATAAAATTATGTTGCACCACCTTTGTGGATTTCTAATTTTTCTAACACATAGAATTACATTGGGGATGAAAAATTCATCCCCTATTTATAGGGGGGACGAAAATTTAGGGCTTATTGACTCTTGAAAAATTTCCTTGCTTCTTCTTCAAAATACATTATTGAATATATCCAATATAATTTATTTCCCAAAATAATTCCCAACAAAATCTCCTCCTTATTATAAGGGAAAATTTTTGAAAATTAGCATTAATGGGAAGAAATAAGATCTTTGACTTTACTTGAATTTATGGGATAATCTTGTACTCCATGAATACTTATTCCATAAAATATTTCCAAGAAAATCTTTTCTCTTTCTTCCTTAATATTTTCGAAAAATTGGAAAATTTGGCATAATTTATTTTATTTTAATCACCTTTTTTAGTTATTGGACTTTATCTTTGGGCTACTTGAGGGGCCTTTAGGAGAATTAAGATTGAACCTTCCAATGGACCTTAAATTATCAATATTGAGCCACAATATTATTCAAGGCCATTAATATTAATTAATCACATTACATAATTAATATTGCACTATCCATCTTAACCTATATTACTGTAAGATGGCTTCTGGTTATTATTTCCCGTGTTTAAGATTATCCAGTCCATTAATTAATTCAAGCCACTGAAAAACTTCATATTAATTAATATCTTCTTCCTTGGATTAGGAACGACTCAACATTATTATCCATACCGGAAACTAATTCCACTTGCAAAATTTAGTATGATAACACTTCTGAGCCTCCCAAGGGGACAAATCACGCAAGACGTACTTGCACACGATTCTCCGTATTAAATCTTAGCAATCATCATGTAACTAATAATATTGCCCAAGATATAAAGCATTGAATCACATTGATTCTCTACCCATCATAAGTCAAAGCAATAATTATTAATTCCACACGATCCTATTTAAGAGACGGAGATTAAGAAATAACGAACCACTGAGGTCTAATTCTTCTATATTTAGTATTGAAGAATTTATCCTCATGTAGGCCCTATTCAGCGCATCATAATGCAGTAGTGTAATCTCTTGGTCAAGGCAAGCCAATCTGAGCCTTACACTTCAACCTTTCACGATGGATTGTTCATTTCCATCTGGGTTGTGAATTTTGTACTTGGTTACAAGGGACTGTTAATTTAATCTTCTGTGATTTGGTATCACTAAATTAACTACAATGTAATACGTACTATTTATTGAACATGTATGCAGTAAATATATGTAACATTCAATCATATTTAATGTAATAATGATAAATAATTTATTTCAGCAAATAAGACAGAAATTTAGTTTGGTTATACAAAGTAAAAAACTTACTTTCGAGTATAACCCCAACACATCAAGAGCAAGAACAATGCGGACAGTGGCAGCCTTGACAACAGGGTTGAAAGTGTGATGAAAATCAGTGTCCGAAATCTGAGTGAACCCCTGAGCAACGAGACGAGCCTTATATCTCTCTACCGAACCATCCACATGGAATTTGGTGCGAAATACCCACTTGGAGCCAACAGTATTGGTGCCCAAAGGACGAGGCACAAGATCCCACGTATGATTAGACCGAAGAACATCTATTTTTTCTTGCATGGCGGCTAACCAATGGGAATATTTTGCAGCCGATTTGAATTCCCTAGGTTCAGAGTGGGCAGTGAGGGCCGAGAGTAGCTTCGTAGTGCATAAATTAATGGGATACTTCGGCTTGAAAAATACCCGCACGGGCCCTAGACCATTGGGTGAGTGGGCTGGACCGGGATGGGATCGGGTAAGGGTGCCTAGATAACGGGCTGAACCAGCGAGGCTGGAGAGGGCGGCCCTGGTTCGGCAGAAGACTCGGGCACAGGCGCTGCATGTAGTGGCAAGTCATCGCTCAAGTCGTCTAGAACAGGAGCATGACAGGGTGGGCCAGGCAGTAGGGCCGAAGGTAGGGTGGCTGGAGCGGGCGGCCTGGGCAAGACGCACACAGGCGTGCCAGTTTGTTCAAGAAACGTGGTTAGCTCGAGTTCCGAAGTAGCCTGGGTTGAAGAATTTCGAGAGAATGGAAAGAGTAGTTCGTCAAATTGAGCATGGTGAGTTGTATAGATCTGGAAATGTCAGGATCAAGACAACGAAAACCTTTATTGATGCTGCTATAACCAATAAAGATGCAAGGATGACTTCTCGGAGCTAACTTATGAGGAACATAATCTCGAAGAAGAGGATATACCCGATAACCAAAAGGCCTGAAATTTGCATAATTTGGCACAAACCCATAGAGTAACTCAAATGGAGATTTATTGTCCAAAACTGAAGATGAGAGCCTATTGATAATGAAGACAGCTGTAGAGAATGCCTCAAACCATAGAGAAGCACGAGCATGAGCTTGGAACATCATAGAGAGACCTGTTTCAGATATATGTCGATGCTTGCTTTCAACACGACCATTCTGCTGAGGCTTGTAAGGACAAGATAATATGTGATGAATACGTGCAAATCCATAAATGTACGTACTTTCGAGTTAACAAATTTGGCCCCCCCATCACTTTAAAAAACCTTAACAGTACATGAGAATTGGTTGCAAACGAAAGTGTGGAAACGAAGAAGATATAGCCATGTAAAGCATGAGAAATCATCTACAAAAGAAACCTAGTAATGAAAACCATTAGATGTAGAAATAGGAGTTGGTCCCCACAAATCACAGTGCATCAAATAAAGAACAACAGATGCACGTTTATCATTTAAAGCAAACGACAATTTTTTACTTTTAACAAGTTGACAAGAAGAACAAATATTCGGATTCGGCAATAACAAAGTAACAGATACTTGTCCTAATTTATTCAAAAGAAAAATAACAGGAAATGGGATATGCCCCAAGCGTAAGTGCCACAAATCATAACTAGCCTTTAAAGTCTTCATCCGAATTGCTGCAACTAAAGCCGGAACACCACGATCAAGAATGTAAAGCCCCTTGTCGCATCTACCCTGAGCTAGAATTTTCTTTGTGACTCGATTCTGAATGGCAAGAATTTATCAGAAAATATAACATCAACAGAATAATCTTCTGTCAACTTGCTGATAGATAACATGTTTTATGTTGTATGAGGCACAACCAAAATGTCCAACAGTCTAACATCAGAAGAAATATTGCCAGAACCGATATGAGATACGTAAAGAGTCACCATTTCCAACAATAACAGAACCGTTACTCGTATATGGCTCATAAGAATCCAGAGTGCGGTGTAGGGTCCGAGACATTGCAGGACGAAGTGAAGGCCTGAGCTAACTGAGCGGAGTAACCTGCATTACGAGCATTAATAAATTGAGGACATGCATTTATCAGCATAATGCTCACCACAACATATTTGACAGCGGGGAGGACGACGCCCCCCATTGCTGGGATGCCCGGGGGCAGTGCGGCCTGAGTGATTGCTCCGGTTAGACGATCCATGTTGCCAAGGACCCGATTGACCAGCCCTGGAGTTAGGGCCCTGCTGCCAATTACCCGAGCCCTGCTGGCCGGTACGCCTACCCGAGCCATGCTGCCAATCACCCGAGCCTTGGCGACGACTAGGGTTTCGATCAGAACGACGAGAAGCATCGCGATCAGCAATGAACGCCGCATTGAACACCTAAACCACTGAGAAACCAATGGCTCTTTTCCGCTTCGGAAATTGGACTACCTATGCCGACAAGTTCATCGCAAAGGGTTTTGAATTTTCTTCCATATTCTTCGACCATGAGATCATTACGACGAAGAGATAGCAGATCCTGGCGAAATTGATAAGCGCGGGATTCGGAAGCCTGAGCGTAGATTCCGAAGAGAACGGTCAAGGCATCACAGGATGTTGTACAATCGATGACTTCAGACATCGCTTCCGGCGTGAATAGAACTCTGAGTAATTTCTTGTCTTTGTTGCGCCACTCGGTGAATGCGGGATTGGCAGACCCAACGCCCGCATCAGATGTGATGGTCGAAGGAGGAGAAGGCGTCGATCCATCTAAAAAACCCGTTAGGTCAAAACATTCAGCCATGAGATAGGTGGAGGCGGTAAGCTTGATGGTGACCATGTTAATCATGACATTGACGGGAAGGGGATCGGATGAAGCCATGGAGGGAGAGGAGAAATCGTAACGACGACGGCAAGAGGGACGAACCGCGGTGATGAAAGGTCTTCTAACCATTTTTTGTTTTTTTTATTTGAAAGGTCTTACCTTTTTTATAATTGTTTTTTTTCATTTGAATAAGTTATAAGTAAGATTGTCTCTTTTTGTGCTATGAATTGTAATTATCTTTTTAAAAGGCTTTAAAAATGATAAATATAAAAAAAGTTGGTATCTTTGTAGAATAATATATGTCACACACTTTAATAATAAGTAAGATTGTCTAATATAATTGTGTTCCGTGTGCACACACTTTAGTAATATAAGTCACACTCCTTAACCAGTTTCACCGTAAAACTTATTCACAATATACTTTGCCTATAAAAAATTACTAATTATCTTTTGTCACAAAATAATTGTAATTTTGCACTAATCAAGGAGAATTAGATGTCATATTTCAATTTTACTTATATTTATTTTTTGTAATAATATGCATTAGATGAACATGTAGGTAGTAAAAAGATAAAAACAACACATAACACATACATATTTTTTGTTATTTAAGTATTTTTTAAATTCGTGTGAAACATTCTTAAATGAAAAACAAAATTGGATAGAGGGAGTATTTTTATTGAAAAAATAACTTTTACCTTTAAAGTATTGTTTTTTAGATGAAAAAGAATATCTTTATAAAATTTCATAATTCTTCACATTGGTGGCCTTGCTATTTTGCTATGATTGGGGGCAGTGATATATTGCTCCAGAAATGTTTACGATTGAACTCGAGAATTCGTCCTCATCTCAAAGCTCGAGCTTTAGAGAGGGTAATAATCTATTTAGTTTCCTCAACACTCCCCTCACTTTCGTTATCATTGCCTCCTGCACTCTTTGAGAGGAGACCCAACATAGTGGACAATTTAAATGATAAGTCTTCCACAACCCTTCATACTTTTCTCATTTAAAAGAGTAATACAGAATAATCTATTTACTTAATTTCCAAAAAAAGAACCCAAAAAATTTGAAGATTTTGTTTACCCACCATATGTCATATTTATTAATTAACTAAGATAATAAAAAAAATATTACTATCATTATGGGTTAAAGAAAAGCAGTTTGGGTGGGAACGATCTGTAATTATTGCATGCATTTTAAAAATTAATCACATATTAGTTGGGATTAAAGTACGCAACTAAAAATCATGAAAGGCAGCATACAGATTAGCAATAATTAATAAAGCCCAGCTGGTCAAAGGATGCTGTACTTGATTGACAATATGTGTTAATTAGGTGCCTTTTAGCTCTTGATTTTGCATACATTCATGGTAGCGTTAATTAAGATTAATTGGATGTGTACGTTGTTATCCAGCCTTTTCTTTTTATTCATTTGAATGCGTACTACCTCTTTCTTTGTTCAATCAATTATTTGGTTCAGGTAGGATCTAAAGCCTGTTTGGTTCAGCTTATATGAGCTGTTCAACAACTTACAAGCTCTATAAATTTATTTGACCAAAAAAAAAAAAAAACAATTTATAAACAACTCATAAGATCTTAATTAACCACCCAAAATATCTACCGTTACTTTTCTTCTTTCTTGATGAAGATGAGATCTCGATGTCATTTATTATTCAATTTTTAATAATGTAATTTTTTATCTTTATTTTTTTGTAATAATATGCATTTAGATGAACATGTTAGGTTGATTATAAAAATTTGATAAAAAAATCAATTGAGAACATAACACATACATCCGAGTCGGTGCAACGCTCCTTTTTTTGTTATTTAAAGAATTTTTTAAAATCTGTAGAGACACTACGTGTTCAACAAGCAACGATGTTTGAACCCGATTCCCACCAATGGCCGATTAAATGTTTTGGAAAAACAAAAACTTGCCTCGTTGCGATATTGAGGGAGTCGTATTTTTTGCCCCATTGAAAAACCGCCAGCCTTCCAACGAGACCTTTTACCTTTAACCATGTTTTTATTGTTTGCCTGCATATCCTCCTTCCCAGCCGCGAGATGAAAAAGAAAAAGAAATATGCCCTTTAAATAAAAATTTTGGGCCATTATTTAATTTTGATGATGAAAAAACTTCACTTATTGGTTGATTCTGGAAATTATATTGACCATTTTGGTTCTAAGGAATTAAGGTATTTTCTTGGACATGATTTTTATTTAAATGAGATGGGGCCTACGACATATTTTGAACATGTAGATGATTCTTTTGAGCCGTTGAATATTGTGGAGATTGAGTTTGGGCTAATGAATATTGTTAAAAGTATTGGTGAAAATGGACGTGAAGAAAATTTTGAAGATTTAGAGAATAATGGGCATATTATATTGTCGAATGGACAAGATAATTTTTGTGGGTCTCGATTTTGATTTATTATAATCAAGATTTGATTATTCCGTGAATTTATTGAGCCCAAAGTTAAAAATTTTGAATGGAGAACGGCGCCCGAATTTTATTTTGATTAGCATTAATTATATTGTATTTTTTTATAATTAATGATAGTATTTTGTTGGCAATTCTTTACTATCGTCAAGGTTTTGAGCCACACTCGTATATAGAGATGGCAATGGGGCGGGTTTTCCTATTTAAAAACCCGTAAACAGGTAGTCCGAAAACCCGTATCCTTTTCGGTCTTTACCCGTATATATATATATGTTTATTATTGAATGTAAAGAATTTACAATAGTAGTTTAATAAGATAACAATATTAATTTTGTCTATTTTGATGAGGTGTTTGAATAATGAATAATGAGTATTGAGAATGTTTATGTTTTTTAATGTGAGTTGATTATGATATTATGTATTTTTTATTTGTTTTTTTGATTATTCTAGTTTTTTTTAATTTTTTTATTTAAAAATTTTTAAATTATATTTTAAAAAATAAAGGATCCAAAATTAAATTTTAACATGCAGCCTCCTAATTCTCATATTTAATACTCCATCCATCCACGGGTTTCGAAGTGCTCGGTTATTTGGACATTCCTCTGGAAATTTTCAAAAATACAAAGAGGAAGAGAATATGAATATATATATATTTATATATATATATATATATAATTAATTTTATTTATTAGATAAAGGGTTTTCCTAAAGGTATTTTAACCTTTTTCGGGGCAATGATTATAATTAGTTTTGATATTTTCTCATTTTTTCTTTTGCCGGTATTCTCTTGAGAATTGTTTTGTGTAGTTTACGCTTCTCCCTGCATCATTTCTTCTTTCATTATTCTGAATTTTGTAATTTTTTATAATTTTTAATTATATTTTACAGATCCAGTCTTATTTTAACAGCCTCAAATTTCTAATTCTCATATTTAATACTCCATCCGTCCACGAAAGAAGTGCTCGTTTATTTGGGCACAAATTTAAAAAATACATATATATATATAAATAATAGATAAAGTAAAGATATTTTGGGGCAATGTATAATAGTTTTGATATTCATTATATTCTCTTGGAGTTGCATGTTCACAGACTACATAGCAGGTGTTTAAAGATAATGTAAATCTTCACAGTTATATAAGCAATGCGTGTGGTAGACTAGGGTAGGGCATGCACAAACATACGTGCAATAAGGGAGTATTTTGAACCACTTGAAAATAGTGTGAATTACTTATTTAAAATGAAAAGTTGGGAGAGACTGCTTCAAGTAGAAGTGCTTTTAGGTCTAAATAATCAGTTACAAACACGCCCCAAGTATACAAATTAATAGGCTTATTATTTATGTTGATGTTTTTGGTGGGTTCCTCCCCACTATTTTCTATGTAATCGCCTTTTGCAGGGCATTCCTAATGGTCTATCATTTAATAAAATTGTCTTAAAAAAAAGAGAAAAGGCTTATTATATATTAATATAAGAGATTTTACAGTAGTTCTACTACACAAGACTAGGGTAGTAGGGTTGGCTGCAAATCGGTAGGTATCTTGTGAATAAAATATTCATAACTTACCGATATAAAAAAGTCAAGTAATTTGGTTATAAATTATGTGGTTTGTGATTTTTGGTTATTAATTATGTGATGTGATTTTTTATTATAAAAGGGTTCTTAAAGATAATTGTTACTGAACTTGGTCCTTGTATTAATGATTTGTAACACATGCATTATATTCCAGATCTATAAAAAAAATTATTTATCTATTTGTTTAAACCAATATTAAAATAAGACATATTAATATGAGATCCCTTAAAACAATTCTTAAATCTGGTGAACTATATATACGATTAATTTGTTTTATTTAATATCTTAAGTATAAAGTACATATACACAAGAGCACGGCCACACGTGATTCACATTATTACCAGATAGATTTCTAGCTTATTAAACTAAAAGTAGGATAAATCAAAGTGATAAAAACAACACTACCTAGAATATGGCTCGAGTCACTTGAGACAAGGGGTCTGAAAGAAAAGACATTTATTACACATTATTCTTAATTATCCTTTCAATTATTGAAGATAGTGTATAATTAATCACGCAGGGCTGAAATTTTGTTCGTCCCTCCTTATTTAATTGGAGGAAGTGTTCCAAACACCCTGTCCCAGAAAGTAGTCGTAACTCCATATCCCTTGTCCAGAATTTTGAAGTGATGGAGCATGTGGTATTTCTACAAATCACAACATCCAAAAATAATTCATAAAATGTAGTGAAAATCCCGTCTTATAAACTAAAACTAAAAAAAAAAAAAACACGTTATTTGCTTCATCCTCATTTAATTTTAGGAAAAATTACTAATAGGTACAAATTTTTTTATGCAAATTACTAATAGGTAAATTTTTTTTATGTAAAGTAATAGTATATAGGTATTACATATATAAAAAGTTACAATAAATATACATACGATATATCTGTTATTTTGTACATATCAACAAGTCATAATTATGAAATGTATCCATTGGTAAGTCTCCATTTTTTTAAAGGGTCAGAATAATGGTCTTGGAGTTCCATTTCATGGTATACGAATGTAATACTAACTCCTTTCCCATTAACTGTCCCATTTTTAATCCAAAATACATAGCTTTTTATTTATCCGTCATTTTGCTAATACAAATACAACTTTATCCTTTTCTTTCTACAATAATACTCTTAATAATAAATAGTAATTATCTTCTTTTATAGAATAAATATTAATTGTAGCCTATATAAATAAATAAGGGTACAAGAGTCTTTTGATACTCTGAATAATGACAAAATTATTTTGTATGGATTGATAAAATAAGATAGATAATAAAAGACGGAGGTAGTATAAATTCTTTGAGAAAAAAAGATGTCAGGGGCGGATGCCCCTTGAAGCAAGGGGTGACAATTAATGCCTTACCTCGATTTTATGGAGTATATTTTCTATGTCAATTTATTAAATTGTGTCGTGTTCGAGTCCTACTTTTGACATTATATTTAATTATTGATTCATATGAATTGATAAAATGAGACAGATAATAAAAAATGGAGGCAGTATAAATTGTTAGAGGAAAGACGTACCTTGAGGTCACCAAATAGACATTTAAATGGTCTGCCATGGTGCAAGTAGTAGTGAGTGCAATCGTACGCTATATATCCCAAAACTGTACTTCCCATTAAAGCATCGGCATATGGAGCAGGTATAAGAGCTTTGATCAGATTCCAAACCTGTTATGACAACAATAACAAAATTAGCAGGTATAACTTGTGAATTATTTGAATCATATATTACTACCTAATGATAAGTAATTACATCAATTAAAATTAGGAAAAATTAATTTTTTCATCCTGTAATTTTACCACTTTTTATGTATTGAATTTTAAAATTTGATTTTACTTTTAGGTTTTGGTCCTATTGACTTTTAAAGTTTGATTTTTATTATGTAACTTATTAAATCAAAACAAAAAAGTGGTAAAACTTATAAAACGAACAAAAATAGTAGTAAGAATTACAGAGAAAGAAAATAACAAATTCATTTAAGATTTTATCGTACGAGGAAGACTAAGATTGATGCAAGAGCAGGTGGGAAAACGAGTCCACGAACATCCATCGGGTGTTTGTGATGAGCGCCGTGGACGACGAAGTGCATTATAATTCCCCTGTATCAAATTTTCAACAGTTTCAATATTATTTTAACAAATAAATCGAGGTACAAATATCATAAGTATCTGGGATTTAATTCAATTTTGTCCCATAATTTTTTCACTTTTATTGAAATGATCCATAATTATTAATATTTTCAATTTAGTCCCCCATATATTTAATTTATTTCAATTTAGTCCCAAACTGTTGGAGATCGAACAAAACCACCCAAAATGACACCGTGTTAATCACGAAAATTAGAGGCGCGTGATTGATACGCAACTAAAATAACGTTGTTTTGGGTATTTTTGGTCGATCTCCGACTTTCTGAGATTAAATTGGAACAAATTGAATACATGTGAAAATAAATTGAAAAAATTGATAATTACGGAATCATTTTAATAAGGTGGAAAATTATGAGATGAATTTGGTTTCAGTCTCTAAATATCTAAATGTCACCGTGCAATTTTTCTTTAACGTATGCAGAAACATACCAATAGTTGGTCATTTCTTTGTGGAAAACAAAGCAATGAAACAAATAGTCCAAGAAGGTCCATATCAAGATCCCAAGTACAAAAGTTGGAGCTAAATGATTATGAGGAATGCCTTTGTTTATAGAAGACGAGACGAACAAGCTCACCACCGGTAGCCACACGAGAGGAACGGCCCACCAAGTGGATCGAAACAAGAACTATTGCATAAAGTGCATTTTTAAACAATATCAGTCGTTTTCATTGAACAGTTGCAGTTGTTTTCACTTAACAATAACAATTGGAAAATTGCTAACTGTTCAGTGAAAGCGGCTGATACTATTTAAAAACTTGAGACTTACCCTAGCTTATAATATAGAAAGAGTTATAGAAATTGGACTTTTTTTTTCCAACAATCATGCAAAAACTTGAAAATATTACGACCACCAATATAAAATTAATCATATATATGCATACATGTATGCATGTATTAATGTATATATTTATTTTTACACAAACCTCAGCAACATCACTTTCGAACAGCCGTGGGGATTCGTTGTTGATTATACTCTGGTGAACCCATTTTTCATATTCTACCCCAAGATTGCCCACCTGTTGTATTCACAAAATTAAAAAATATTAAATTAATTAACATGCTTAAAGCCTTAAATAATTAATTAAAAGAACACATATATAAAATTGTTTAAAATATGACTTGAAAGGCAAGTGGTTTCTTTAAATCCACGGAGAAATCCTGATTGACCATCTTCTCACCTGTCAAAATAGAATTACACATTTCTTAATATTACATGAAAATCCCGGATAAAACAAAAAATGCAAGTAATCATTGAAATGAAGGTGAATGAAAATATACCCTCAGGACAACTATAGCAGGAGAAATTAACAAATAGATTATTAATGTTTTCTTTATTTCATAATTAATTTTGTGTGAAATATATGTAAGTATTTATATAAATGTGTATATAGCAGCATAGAATATGTGCTTTAATATGCCGCATACACCACGTAACTTTTAGTCAAAATTAATGAGCTATATTAAATAATAAATAGCAGGGTTAGGTAAGATTAATAATCATTTCGACCTGTATTAGAGTTTCTCCAACAGTAAAATCATAGATAACACTCCAACTGGCAACTATAAATTTATTAAATTAATATAGCCCACAGAAAGTAGGAAGTTTATTAAATATATTATAGGGAATATTCCACATGTATTTTCCTAATTATGAAGATCCCAATGTTTAGGTGATCTTGTAAATGCTATAGTAGCCTTATATACGTGTATCAATATCCCCCGTAAAGTTCATACACAAAAAAATCGGGTGATCCCGAGTTCATGGTGAACTCTATTTTGTTATGTATTAATATTATTACTACTATGCTTTATTTTTTAAATTGTGATGCTTTTTATGCATAACATGAGTGATAATTTTTATATATAACCGTGATATAATTTATATATAAAAATCTGATTTATAAGAGTGTTATTCAAATTTAGAGCTCTCAGAACGGGCTGACAGGTAGTGCCGGCCCACAACCCACTTCAACCCGCAATTTTATGGGTTTTGACTGGCCAACCCACTACGGGCTTGGATCGAGAACTACTCAATCCAACTCAATCCATAGCGGGTTGTAGTCTTAGCGGGCTAGCCCGCGGGTTTTTTTAATAATTTTTTTTTACATGTATTATTTATAATAAATTTTAGAGTAGGTTTTCAGTGAAACCTGTTAATATCATTAAATTTTTATCACTACACTTATAAACTAATATTATAATTCTTGTAAAATGAGAGCATAACATTAAATGCTAGAGGTATTAATTTATAAGAGTAGTAATATCATTTTATAAGTATAATGATATTAATTTCATAGTACGAACATATTTCACATGAGAGTCTGTGTAAATTTTAAGCAACATATAAATAATATCTTGATGAATAATAAAAACAAACAAAACTTACAATAAATTAAAAACAAAGTCTCATGTGCAACTAGATCCGTGCACTCGCCCCAACCCTACCCCTATATTCACAGAACATGTCTAATATATTCAATGGGTCAAATATTTTTTAAAATGAGTCATTCAGTTGCATGAGTGCATGGTGCACTTGGGTGCACAAGAAACCCACTCTAAAATAAAAGGTTAAGCAACAATATCCATAAAATAGTCGTAATAAATAACACGCTTTTTATATGTTGCTTATGTAAGTGAGAAATAAATTGTTTTTGTATTTATATTTTTTTATTTTAATTAAATTGAATAATATTATTAAAAAAATTAAATTAATTCTTTTTTAAAAAGCCCGCGGGCCAATCCAACCCAAACCGCCCCAACCCGTGGCCCATATGGACCAACCCAAATGGGTCCATTGCGTGACGGGCTCGTAAATACTCAACCCAACCCTCCCCATATACAGGTGGGCTCGGGCCGGCTCAACGAGCCTGACCCATTTTCATAATATCACAATTCTATATTATTTACATAAGTGTTACTCAAGTTCATAATACCACAATTATATATATAACATTTGATGGGGAATATTTATGTCGTCTAATGGGAAAGAGACACATGGAGATTTTTATCACATATTAGAGATATTGAAGAATAATTGCATGAGTCAAACAAATGAAGAAATGAATTGGGCTTGGCTGAGAAGCCCAAGACCCTGATATTCGAGTAGATCGGAAAGGCCCCTAGCTGAGGGGCCTGGAGGAAAGCGAGGCCCAATGGAGTAAAACGAGCTGAAAAGATAGGCCAAGGAGGATAACCTGGGCCCTAAAGATTGAGAATTAAAGGAGCTGGGCCGAACTGGGGTGATGAATCTAAGAAGATTGGGCCCAGGGGAGCCAGCCCCAAGAATGTGGACCTTGGTCCGAGAGATGCCTTAGAGGGCTTAATGAGTAATGGCCTGTGGAATGAGAGACTAATCTTGACCGTTGAGAGAAGAGGATATCAACGGTCAGAAAGTCTTGATCCTTGTGAACTAAGAAGTGTGCTGGGGGAGTTAGTTCCGATATTTAGGAGAGTCAGGCGCAGGATATTGGAGGTTGCGAGAAAAGTGGAACCTCCGAATTATGATCAAGGGCTCATGCTAATGACCCAGAAAAGGAGGAAAAGAACGTGGGAGACGTGAGTCCACTCCAAATGGATAGAGAATTAATGACAATACACGATCCAAACGTGAATTAAGTGGAGGAAGAAGAGAAACCTCCGGTTGGAGGGATTTAAATATCCCATCCAGGTATCACGAAACACACACAATCACCTGATTTTACTTACTTACACTTGAATACTTTGAATGGAGCTATGGAATACGATTTCATCTTAGATTAAGAGTGATAA
Source organism: Stenogyne calaminthoides (assembly GCA_037126765.1). Taxonomy (NCBI): domain Eukaryota; kingdom Viridiplantae; phylum Streptophyta; class Magnoliopsida; order Lamiales; family Lamiaceae; genus Stenogyne; species Stenogyne calaminthoides. The sequence continues at coordinate 4,082,050 of JBBCBC010000026.1, read as the reverse complement.
CTGACTTGAGCATCAGAGAGCCCGGGCCGGAGCCCCCTCCGGCGTGTTTTTCAGGTTCCTACGTGGAAATTGGCGAGGTTCCTACAGTCAAAACGTGAAGGATTTTCAACATTCAACGTACGAATCCCCGTTGAATTCCAGGTCATCTCTTGACCACTTTTTTGCAAAATCAACATTAGAAACAATATAGTATTTTATTTTTCCCAAAATTTCATAGCGGCGCATGCAATATTAGCACATTTAAGGGGACATGTTTCTGAAATAATTTCATCTCATCTAAAAGTTTGAACTTGTAGAGAGGTGTAAATTAATTTATCTAACACCTCCCTCACTCGTGGGCTGAATTATCTTAATTCATCATTAGGAGTAGACCCATTGAGTGGACAATTTAATATGGGTGGATTTGCTTTCAGCGGGAATCGAACCCAAGACATAGGCATGAGCCTGAAGGGCTCTAATACCATAAAAAAATTCTATCTCATCTAAAAGTCCGAACTTGTAGAGAGGTCTAGAATTAATTCGTTTATCTAATTCTCCTAACAATTACAATATATAAGAACAAATATGTGTTATTGTTATAAGCATGTGTTATTATAGGAACAAGTAAACACATATTTATTTTTATAGTAACAAAAGTAAAATATTAAAACGTGTGTTACTATATGAACACAACAGTGTTATTGTATAAAAAAAGGTATTACTACATAAATAAAATTAGTACACAACACGCAAAAAAAAAAAAAAAAAACTGAATCTAAAGAGATGAATAACTGAATAAGAAAATACAATATTTTATTTTTTTAATGAGAAGTGCTATAAACTATCTAGAAACATGGAGACGAAATTGTTTACGCGAAGAAAAAGAAACGCTGGTGGGAGGGAGGGAGAAAAATTAATAAAATGTGATTTATAGCACATTACATAGAACTTGAAAGTTTCGCTACAAAAAAATAAAGAGTGATTACATAACTTTTTAATATGATTACAAATTTTTTAAATAAAAATAATTTTGCCGCGACTTGCCTGCGTAGCTTTAAAATATTTTATAGGCAAATAAATTATTTACGAACAAATTATCTACATATTTTGTGAACAAATAAATTACTTACAAGTAAATTGTCTATGAAATTATAAATTTGTAAATAATTTATTTGCTTACGAAAATTACAAATATATCTATAAATAATTATATAATTTGTTTGCTACTAAAATTTTAAATATGTAGACAACTTTTTTAAGAAATTCTTATTATTTAAAGATAAAATTAATTTTTTTAGAATTTCATAAATATATTTAAAAATTCTAAAGCTCATTCTTTAATTTTATAGTGTTTGCTTTATTTATATGTAACTCATAAAGTTATACATGAAGATGAACATTGCTAAATCACCTTACTAAGTGATGGATTAATTGATTTTTACTTTTTGATTAATTAGGTATATATAAGTCAACATGAAATATAATTTAAAAAACCTTTCCCCAAAAAAAAAAAAAAAAAAAAGAGAAATATATTATTTGAAAAAAAGGTAAAGACTAGAATTGAAATGTTCATAAAATAAAATTTACAGCATTATATACATAACATATATTTAAATTAATATTCCAAAATATAAAACTATACAATAAAATTATGTAGCTTTAGTTTAACATAATATGTATATGTAAAAATATATATACACCAATAAATATTGAACACTTACTCATGATTATGAAAAATTGGAATTATATTTAATTTACTAATTATTATAGGTGAAATCTTAATGTATGTATCAAGTGTACCGTGTAATTTAAGTTATTTCATTGAAACGTTCAATTTGTTTAATATAAAATAAGTTGAATATTTCAGTGAAACAAGTAGCACATTAAAAAAAATATATACTTGAGTCGAATGATGCACTTAATTATACACAAGAAATCTACTGATTATTGTATATAATACAAAGTAAATATTTAGGGGCCCATAGTTCAGGAGACGTACTCTTATATTGTTGATTTCATTTCTAACTCAACCTAATTTGGATACACCAATTTCAACGCAAAATTGATACACAATGAATATTATTCAATTAGGGGATCATCGTTGCTAATTAAATGTAATTATCAAAAGTTCTCCTCGTCTTAGGAGTTAGGGTTTCTCTTCCGTGAGACTAGGGTAGGATTTTTGGACCCTCGGTGACCGATTTTCCTTTGGAATTCTCTCGTTTTCTCGTTGTTTCTTCGTGTTTTCTTCGTTGTTTTTTTCACCTGTTTCTTTTCTCTCCTTTTTTCTTTCCGATTTTCTCTCGTGTCGCGTGTTTGGATCTTCGGAATCGGTTTACGGTTCGCTAACTATCTTTGTGTTTGTTTTCGTTTTTCGTGTTTCACAGGTTTCCACATGTTTTCGACCATATCTAGGGTTACTGTTTCTGGACATGGTTTCGGGTAGTAATTCGGGGGAGGAGGAGGTATTGGATCTAGGGTTTATGATGTCGGAGGTACAGAGAGAGAAACTGTCGGCTCCAGTTTGTTTAGTGGGGAAGCTTATATCAAAAAATGTGTTTCGCACTGCAGGGCTGCTCCTCCCTTTAGTTGGACGAGTCGATCGACTCGAGCCCAAAAATATCGTCAATTTTAAGGGGTCCATAATTCTATATGCATGTATATTTATACTTGCAAGAACTTTTTAATACAAAGTGAAGTATCCAGCATTAAAGGTTTTTTTTTTTAAAGTATAGGGATCAGCTCTGCGGTGGCCTTAAAGTGTGCCCAAATTCATTTTTATTCTTTAACAAAAAACATGTGTACAATTGAGTATACAGTGAACTCAGTTTATTCAATATCAGTGTTATGTATTCACATACTATTATTATTGTGCACAAACTTTATCACTGTTATGCATAAATAGTACTGTCATTTTAAAAGAAATGAAATGCTTTATTTTTTAAAATAATAATAATAATAATATTAATATAGTTCATGTTGGGGAATAGTGTGCCCGGATCTATTCGGGGTGCATATTAAATACAAATTTAATTCTAACAATTATTACTAGCATGAATTAATCCTATATTAATTCAAATAATAACTCAACAACAAATCATGCATACAAGTTCGTCACATAAATCCTACACATGGTGAAAAACTAGGAGTTTACGTGAACTAACCTCTTGAAGTGGCAGTTGTCTAGAAGGTGGATCCCGTTCGCACAAACACACCAAAAAGCCTTCCCAAGTATTCTCAAGTCCTTGCTCGTCAATCCGGTGGTAGGACACTCGCGAACAATTAACAAAAGGGAAAAATAAAAATTATGTTGCACAACTTTTGTGGATTTCTAATTTTTCCAACACATGGAATTGCATTGGGGATGAAAAATTCATCCCCTATTTATAATACAAGGGGGGACGAAAATTTAGGGTTTAGGAGAGATTGGGAAATTTCCTTGCTTCTTCCCCAAGAAACAATCTTGAATATATCCAATATATTCTATTTCCCAATATATCTCCCAAATAAAATCTTCCCTCCTTATGTTATGGAATATTCAAAAATTCCTTCATGAATGGCCAAGTGGGAGATTTATTGAATTTAATGAGATAATCTTGTATTCCAAGAATACTTATCCTCATTCCATAACAAAATTCAAAGAAAATCTTTCTCCCTCTTTTATCCATGATTTTTCAAAAATTGGAAAAAAAATAGGCAACAATAATCTATTTTATTTTAAACACCTTTTTCAGTTATTGGACTTTATGTTTGGGCTACTTGGGGGGCCTTTAGGAGAATTAAGATTGGACCTTCCAATGGACTTTGAACTTTCAATATTGAGCCACAATATTATTCAAGCCCATAAATATTAATTAATCCCACTACATAATTAATATTGCACTATCCATCTTAACCCATATTACTGTTAATATGGCTCCCGGTTATTATTTCTAGTGTTTAAGATTATCCAGTCCATTAATTAATTTAAGCCATTGAAATAACTTTATATTAATTAACGTATTTTTCCTTGGTTAAGGAACGACTCAACATTATTATCCATACCGGAAATTAATTCCACTTGCAAGATTTGGTATGATAAATCTTATGAGCCTCCTAAGGGGACAAATCAAACAAGACGTACTTGCACACGTTTCACCGTATTAAATCTTAGCAATCGTCGTGTAACCAATATCATTGCCCAAGATACAAGGTATTGAATCTCAATGATCCTCTTCCCATCATAAGTTAAAGCAACGACTATTATTGTACACGATCCTATTTAAGGGACGGAGATTAAAAAATAATTAACCACTGAGGTCTAATTCTTCTATTCTTCTATTTCCAGTGCTGAAGAATTTATCCTCCTGTAGGTCCTGTTCAGTGCATCATGATGCATTGGTGCAATCTCTTGGTCAAGACAAGCCAATCTGAGCCTTACACCTCAACCTTTCGTAATGGTTTATTCATTTCCATCTAGGTCGTGAATGTGTACTTTTAGTTACAAGGGACTATTAATTTAATCTTTTGTGATCTGGTATCACTAAATTAACTACAATGTAACAGATACTTCTTATTGAACAGTTATGCAGTAAATATATATAACATTTGATGATATTTAAAGCATCCGTGATAAATAATTTATTTCAGTAAATAAGACAGAAACTTAGTGTGATTATACAAAGTAAAAGCATACTTTCCAGTGTAATCCAAACAATCTCCCACTTATACTCAAAGTCTGCTTTTAAGTATACTACAACATGTCTCGTGTAGAATCTACATTACACCTACACGAACCTAATAATATCTCACACTTATACTCAAAGCACATTGACGATGGTCTTGACACCCATTCCTTCCACATGTCTCTCGAATGTATTCTGAGGCAGACCCTTTGTGAATGGATCTGCTAGGTTGTCTTTTGACGCGATTTTTGCCACCTCTATATCTCCTCTCTTAACGATTTCTCGTATAAGATGGTATTTCCTTTCAATGTATTTGCTGGCCTTGTGGGCTCTCGGTTCCCTTGAATTTGCAACTCCTCCGACATTATCACAGTAGACCGTGGTGGTGCTGGGAAAATTCGGTACTACGTCCAAGTCCACTAGGAAGTTCTTGAGTCAAACCTCTTCCTTCGCTGCCTCGCAAGCAACTATGTATTCGGCTTCCATGGTAGAATCCACTATGCATTTTTGCTTAACGCTTCTCTATGTCATGGCTCCTTCCCCCATGCAAAACACACTACCGAGGTAGATTTTCTGGAATCTAGGTCTGATTGGAAATCCGAGTCTGTGTATCCGATGGGAATCAGACTTTCTGACTGATAAACAAGCATTCTATCACGAGTTCTTTTTAGATACTTCAGAATGTTTTTAATTGCAGTCTAATGTTCTTTCCCTGGATTACTCTAATATCTTGCTACCATGCCAACGGCAAAGCAGATATCTGGCCTCGTGCACAGCACAACATACATGAGGCTTCCAACAACCGAAGCATAAGGAATGTCTTTCATGTCATCTATCTCCCTTTGCGTCTTAGGGCACATTTATTTGGATAGATCGATTCCATGTCTGAAAGGTACTAAGCCTTTCTTGGAATCTTGCATGCTGAATCGCTTCAAGACCGTATCTATGTATGAGGCTTGCGATAAGCCTATCATCCTTTCTTTGCGATCTCGAGTGATCTTGATCCCAAGGATGTGACCGGCTTCCCCTAAGTCCTTCATATCAAACTGTTTTGACAGCCATGCCCTTACGTATGAAAAACTTTTACATCGTTTTCGATGAGCAGAATATCGTCTACGTATAGTACTAAGAATACCAATGCAGTTCCGACACGCTTTTTGTACACACAACTTTCGAACTCATTTTGATCGAACCCGTAAGACTTTATAACTTGATCAAAACATTGGTTCCAAGCACGCGATGCTTGCTTCAGTCTGTAGATAGGCTTTTTTGAGCTTGCAAACAAGATGTTCTTGGCCTTTTTCAGTGAAGCCTTCGGGTTGTTGCATATAGATTTCTTCTTCAAGACTTCCATTGAGGAAAGCTGTCTTGACATCCATCAGCCAGATCTCGAAATCGAGATGTGCAGCTATCGACAAGAGAATGCGGATGGACTTTAGCATGGCTACATGCGAAAAGGTTTCCTCATAGTCGATCCCTTCTTTCTGAGTGTAACCCTTTGCCACAAGTCTAGCTTTGAAGGTTTCTACCTTTCCGTCCGATCCCCTTTTTCTCTTGTATACCCACTTGCATCCAATGGGTTTGACCCCATTAAGTGGTTCGACGAGCTCACACACCTTGTTTTGATCCATAGAACCCATTTCGGCTTTCATTGCCGTTTGCCAAGAATCCGCATCCTTGTCATGGATTGCCTCTTTGTAAGTCCATGGGTCTGATTCATTTTCGCCGGGGATCAAGTCTGAAGACTCTCCTATCCCCATGAATCTCTCGGGCTGTCGAATAACCCTCCCACTGTGACGAGGTTCCGGTTGTGTAAGTGTGTCATTTGGTATATCGACTTGTACAGTTGGCATTGAGGTAAGCCCCTTTAGCTCATTCAAGGTAATCTCACTTCTGGGCTTCTTGTCGTTCATATAGTCTTCTTTCAAAAATCTAAAGTGTGTACTGATTACCACCTTTTGATCTTCGGGACCATAGAACATGCACCCTTTTGTTCCTTCGGGGTATCCTATAAACAGCCTTAATTCTGATCTTGGATCCAATATATCGGCTTCCTTATCCAGCACGTATGTCGGATACCCCCAAATTCTCATGTGTCCTAGACAGGGCTTGTGCTCGGTCCACAATTCTTTAGGGGTTTTGGGAACCGATTTGGATGGCACCAAGTTTAGAATGTAAGCCGCCGTTTCCAAGGCGTGACCCCAAAACGATTTGAGTAGATCCGCATAACTCATCATTGACCTGACCATTTCTAAAAGAGTCATGTTTCTTCATTCTGCAACCCCGTTTTGTTGAGGGGTTTCGGGTGCAATTAACTGGGATACAATCCCTTCATCCGATAAGTAGTTCAAGAATTCATCGCTGAGGTATTCGCCTCCACGATCAGATCGTAGAGACTTGATACGTTTTTCCCTATGATTCTCTGCTTGAGCCTTAAATTCTTTGAATTTTTCAAAGGTATTAGATTTATGCTTCATAAGGTAAATGTATCCGTATCTCGAGTAATCATCGATAAAAGTAATGAAATACTCATAGCCTCCTCTTGATTTGATTGACAATGGACCAAATACATCGGTGTGAATGATCTCTAACGCTTCTTTGGCTCTATTCCCCTTGGCTCCAAATGCCCTCTTGGTCATTTTACCCTCCAAACACGATTCACAGGTTGGAAATGGTTCAACCTCGAGAGACTCCAACGAACCATCTTGGACCAACCTTTGGATCCTCTTTGGATTGATATGATCTAGTCTTAGATGCCATAGAAGTGTCTCGTTCACGTTTGATGAACATTTTCTTTTAGCCGAAACAGTCGATGTGTTATAGGATGCATTTCGTGAGTGGTGTGTACAGTTAATTGTGTAGATATTGTTCGACAACGGTCCATGACAGATAAACTCATTATTTAGAGCAATGGTAACAAATTTATTAAAAGTAACCGAATATCCATCAAGAAAAAGTTTAGAAACTGAAATTAAATTTTTTCTAAACCTAGGAACGTAAAGAACATCTCTCAAAATTAAAACTTTATCTTCGAAAGACAACTGCACTTCTCCCACTGCTTCAGCTGCCACTTTCGTAGCATCGCCCAGTGTGATGAGGATCTCACTCCCACTAAGTTGCCGGGTCCGCTTGATCCCCTGTAAAGTGAAACAAACATGATCAGTGGATCTCGTATCAACTACCCACGAATGGGAAGCATACGCCGCCAAACAAGTTTCAACAACTAGTGCGTGAGAATTACCTTTCTTTCCATTCCTTTTGGGTTTGGAACAGGCTGACCTCCAGTGTCCTTTCTCACCGCAGTTAAAACATTTTCCCTTAGCTGTTTTCTTTACTCCTCCATCCCCTTTCACCTTCTTTTTGCCATTGGCAACGCTTGAGTTCACTTCTTTTTGGCCTTTTTCCCTCCTCTTATTCTTACCTCCTCTTGGCTTAGAAGAAGAAGAGGGACCATTTGCCACCAAGGCTTGGCTCTTTTGCCCCAATATCGCCTCTGCCGAGACCAAAGCTTGTAACAGACCAGGCAATGTGAATTCTTGCTTGTTCATCGGATAGTTCAGCCTGAACTGTTCAAAGCTTTTAGGCAAAGAATGGAGTATGAAATCGATCTGAGTCTCGATATTATATTGAGCGCCAAGTACCTCAAGCTTATATAGGTGAGCCATCATCTAGAGAACGTGCTCCCTTACGGGCGTTCCCTCCACCATTTTCATGGAGAGCAGGTCTCTCATGGTGATCTGACGAGCCACACAGAAACATCGCTTTAAGACTTGTCATGATGTCTGCAGCGGTCTCAAAATGTTGATGCTGATGTTGCAACACGTCTGACATAGAAGCCAACATAGTGTACTTAGCCATCTCATTTGACCGCTCCCAGTCAGCATAATCTTTCTTATCCGCTTTTGTGGACTCATCAGTTGGCTTTTCGGGTTTTTGGACAGTAAGAACCCAGTTATGATGTTGTGCAGTAAGAACAATAGTAAGTTTTCGATTCCAATCGACGAAGTTTTCACCAGTAAGTAAATTGCCTTTCAGTATATTGAACAAGTGATTAAAAGGTTGCGACATGCTGAACTGAAATAAATAACGATTTGCATAAGCACAAAATTATCACAAAATTCGATCACATGTATCATATTAAAATCTCAAAAAAATATGAACATGCATCAGCCAACATCTCAAAACAGTTTAAATAAGCCACGTGGGGTGGGTCAATATTTAAACACATTCAAGCAGGTTACAAACAAGAACAATTACAAACCTTTAATATCCAGATTAATAGTTGGCTCCCACTTGACCAATATAAAATTGACAGGGACTTCGGGGAAGTATATGCATATAAATTTTATACCTACGTAATAACCATGATTAAGTACATAATTATTATTTCGCTTTGAACGAGCCTCGTGGGGAGGGTCATCGTCGCCACTAATAATAATCCACAATCATCCGTTTGGAATTTATTCATGTGAAAGCTATCTTTTGGCCGTCCCGTGGGGGGAATTTCTCCAAAAGAATTCAAAAATAAATAAATCATGGAGGTCAAAATTAATTCAATTTAATTATCCGGAATAAAATTGTTAATTAATTATTTAAAAAACATACTTAGTAATTTTCGAAAGTGAGATTTTTCAAAATAGTTTCTCATGCACCGCATATTCAAACACAATTAAATACGCACGAAAAAAATAAAGCAAATATCAAAACAAAAATTAAACATATTGGACACATATATCCAATTGTCACAGTTAATTTTGTCATGTCTTGATCTTGAGAAATCTTCCTTATTGCTTTCTTCGTTCGTCTAAAAAAGCTCCCACTTGATCGTCTCGAAAAATCGCCATGTCAAGTCACGTCATCGACCATCTCGCGGGTCGGAGTGCACGCCTTGCACTCCCCCGGCCGTGTCGATCGGCGCCCGTGCGCACGCGCATAAGCGCCCGGGACACGTCTCCAAATGGCGCTCGGATCTCCTCGGCAGGTCTCGGCAGGCGATCCACGCCCAGCGCGCTCCTGCCCGAGCCGAGTCCCGCCTTAGCCCGTTGCCCCATCGCACGCCCACGGGGCATCAGCATGATCGCTCATACATGACGTCGATCCGCGCGCCCGCCAGGCGAGCGACTTCCCCGCCGCGTGCCTCCCACACGTTTACGCGACACACGCACCACTGCGCCTTTGCTTCGATCCATTTTTAATTCTTCATCTCCGCCTCCGTCTCCGATCCGGTTACAATTTATTTATAAAATAAATAAACCTAGATCTAGACTAGTCTATTACATTGAACGAATCAAACAAATCATAATCTACTCGTGAATTTTCTCCCGAGGCAAAACGAATTCGAACGAATCGAATTAAAAACCACAATTTATATGGATGCATAAATAAACATTCATCAAATACCATGACAATTGGATACCTGCAAAAAGATCTAGCAATTCTACTATCCAATTCCAAATTCAATGAACAACAAATTACATTACAATTTAAAATTCAGAGCCCGAAACCGTGGCTCTGATACCCGTTATTGGGGAATAGTGTGTCCGGATCTATTCGGGGTGAATATTAAATACAAATTTAATTCTTACAATTATTACTAGCGTGAATTAATCCTATATTAATTCAAATAATAGCTCAACAACAAATCATGCATACAAGTTCGTCACATAAATCCTACGCATGCGAAAAAGCTAGGAATTTACTTGAACTAACCTCTTGAAGTGGCAACCGTCTAGAAGGTGGATCCCGTTCGCACGAACACACCAAAAAACCTTCCCAAGTATTCTCAAGTCCTTGCTCGTCAATCCGGTGGTAGGACACTCGCGAACAATTAACAAAAGGGAAAAATAAAAATTATGTTGCACCACCTTTGTGGATTTCTAATTTTTCCAACACATGGAATTGCATTGGGGATGAAAAATTCATCCCCTATTTATAATACAAGGAGGGACAAAAATTTAGGGTTTAGGGAATTTCCTTGCTTCTTCTCCAAGAAACAATCTTGAATATATCCAATATATTCTATTTCCCAAT